>CAEFZX010025107.1:0-52032 GCA_903066825.1 Alfaro cultratus | reverse complement strand
TTTTTATTGTTTTTACTGTTGATTCTATGTTGCACCATGTTTCTGTTTTTTGATATGATGTAAAGCACTTTGAAATGCCTTGCCGCTGAAATGTGCTATACAAATAAAATTTGATTGATTGATTGATTGATTTGGAACCTATTTTGGCCTAGAAAGTGCAGAATATTACAAGGAGCATAAAGGTGATGTTTATGTAGACCCTTGAATGCCCTGTTCATGTTTGACAGATGGTACTGAAAGATATTTATAGCACACAAAATTGGGGATAGCAGGAGATGAAAGGGAAGAGTAGAAAAAGATTGAAAAAAGTAAAGAGCAAGTTTGATGATTGTGACACGTGGACACATACCTGTATACATATTCCATGCAGCGAAACATGCCTTGATAAAAAAAAAAGAATACTTTTGCCAGATGCTTCCCCTTATGGATTTTAATTTTTTTTATGATTTTCTAAGGATGAAACCAGCCGCTAATTTATCAAACTTGTGTTTTGACAGTTGGCAGAAAGGAGTTTCAGCGGAGTTCAGAGGTCACACGTTCTCTTCCTTCTTCGCCAAAAAGGTTGGCAGTGGTTCCCCCAAAACTCCAGTCCCCAGGTAAGTTCTTTAGTTGAGTACTCATTAAAGCCTGTTTTGTATATCCATCACATTTTCATTCCAAGACTGCATGAAAAAAAGCAACAATGCATAAACTCACTCCTGTGGACTGTTTATTGTAATAAGCAATTTGTTTTGGACTTTGGGACTAAAAACTTGAAGACTGCGCCTGTAAAACTGAAAATAAGAATGTTCTCTGCTATCACTCATGATTTATATCACTGAAAGACTCAGAATATAAGGAAGAACTATTCTGGGGCCAGCTTTTGACTTATAAATGAAAAGGTTCAACAAAGGTTGTAAAAACTGCTTTGAAAGTACTGTACAGGTGCATCTCAATAAATAAAAATTTTATGAAAATGAACATAAACAAAGCTGATCATCTCACTGTATTAAATCAGTCGATATAATTTTTATAAAATGTATATATTTCTCTTTTTGAATAGAATTACTGAAGTAATTTAGGGTCAGATATCCTGGTAACTATATTATTACCTCTACCTTTACAGTAAATATAAATGCAAATACCTTTGTCTTTGTCTGGTTCTTTGTATAAAGATTTCCTTGATACATTGTTAGTTTGATCCTCATGTTTCCATTCCAAAACTACATCTAAGCTCCATGGTTCTGTACTCCTTTACTCCAACTCAGCCTTTTGAAATATTTTAAACTATGAAATTTACCCACATCCAATTGCAGCTTGGATGGTATGTGATTATTCCTAGTATGTTGTGCTGAGCTGAGCACACATCTCCATCTATGATTTGATTTGGTCCATAAAAAGCAGACCTTTTCCTTCTTCCAGCTCTGCAGTGGTGAAAAAATAATAATTTGTCATGGGATTGCAGCAAACATCCAAATGTCTCCTTATTTAAAAAAAAAGTCTCCCCAGGCTTTGTTTTTTTCTTCTGTTTAATATTTCCACTGCAGTGTTACTGGTCCTTACTTTCCTCTTTGCACTTCACCTAATTTTACCTTTACCTATATGATCAGACAAAGAATTTCCTTCTGCCCAATGAAATTTGCATGTATTGACATAGATTTATTATTCAGTGATATTTCCAGGCAGCTGTGAAAATCCAGGTTGTAATAAATAAATTTATAATTACATACTGTTTGTAGTCTTTTCAATATTTTAACAACACCCCAACAGAAAAAAAAATCTAATTTCTGCTGTCAGCAAGATCTTTCCTCAAGTTTTCATCATTGCTGCTCATGTTAATATTCCAAATCCGTTCTCCCTGCTCCCATCTGCATCGCACTCATTTAGTATTCAGTATCCTCTCTGTAACCTTTCAGATGGAAACTACAGATGTCTGCAGGTATGTGTGCTTGTCAGGAAAAGTAGGGTGGAAATAATTTAGAGACGCACACACAACAGGGAATAATCATGTGGATAAATGCTCCAAGATCTGCTAAATGGTATAGTTTTTGAAAAGCAAAGCCTTTTTCTCAACCTTATTCACTTCCTCTTTCAGGGAAAAAATTATGTACTTTTCTTATCAGCTTTCTTTCTCACGCATCTAAATGGGCTTTAGAAATTTATCATTACAGTGATTCAGCTCCTCATCCCCACCCCCTCCTACTCAATATTTCCTTGCAACTCTTTTCTCTCTTTTATCTCACTGCTCTTTCTCTTATTTTATCCTCCATCCCACCCCACCTTCCTCCAACCAATTCTTTCCCATTACCTGGGACCCTGTATCCCAATCTCTGCCTTACGTTGTCATGGAAACCGCTCACTCTTGCTTCAGTAGGTCCGAGTGATCTGGCTCAGGCTGGGGATGCAGAGGTGCAGACATTTGGGGGACAGTTCTTTGGTTTATAGGAGGGATTTAAAAATTACAATAACTGTTTTAAAACATTGACATTTCAAAACTAAAAGATATTGTGCACCTTTGTTCACTACCATTGACAAGGTGGAACACGCACAGATAAATGGACTTGTCTGTATGTCAACATAGTGGTTGTCTCCCTATTGGGAAAAATTATGAGGTGAGCATGTTTGCCAAGCTTTCAAATTACTCTCATCATTAGTGGATGAAACCTTTACTTAGATTGATAGTTAACAAGTAAATACTCACACAAGTTATTATAAAACCCTAGATGTTCACAGTGACACTCTCTGTGGATTAATTCTTGTACAGAGCAGATATTAGTCCCATTTATCATAAAATTAGATGCGGGGACATCAGATTAGGGGCAAAGCTTCCTTTGCAGAAAAGATTTCATTAAGTTCCAATCATTTATCTCATGTAGCCGATCATTAGCAGAGGGTCAGATCAGATCTCTCCTAATTTAACAGCTGTCAGTTTCATTGGTACAAAGAATTAAAAATTAGATCACGAAGATATATCCAGTGTGTTGCAAAGGTTTTCACACCCTTTCAACTTTTTCACATTTTGTGGAATTGCAACCATAAATTTTAGGTTGACCAACAGTGAATAACTGTAAAATGAAAGAAAAATCATATATGGTTTTCACATTTTATGAATGAAAGTCTGGAAAGTGTGGTGTGTATTTATAGTCTGTGGTCAGTGGAACTACCTTTTGCTGCAATTACAGCAGAATGTCTTTTGTATACCTGGAAATTGATGTTGTTACGGATTGTTCTTCACCAAAAAGCACAAGTTTAATCATATTGAATAAAGTCTTTCTAAGATCATCAATTCTGAAGTCTTGCCACAGATTCTTGATTTTGATTTATATCTGGAGTACATGCAGACTTTGATACACTTTGAACTGATTTCTATCTTGGGCTACATGTTGAGTCTCCTCCCAAGATAGTTGCACTCTATTTGTTTATTAGCTAACTTCTGACTTAATTTAGGAACTGAAAACACATGTAAAACACTTTTTTTTAAAATTATTAAGATAAAGGAAGCTTTATATCACGTTTTCCTCCCTTGTGAAACACATATCTGCCTCCAAACTGCATTGTTGCTGAAATGTGTTATACAAAATAAACTTGACTTCAACCCATTTAAAGCCTCTGCTTGCTTTTCTTCGCTCTAAAGTCCAGCCCGGGCAGCGACCTGCAGCGGCGGTGCGGGGTTCCACTCCTTCAGGGTCACCTCGGCGTGTGGCTCCCCTGAGGCCGCAGCAGGAACCCCAGGAGAACCTGCAGAAAGAGAAAGAAGAGGCTCAGCAGAAAGAGCAAGAAAGGCAAGCAGATGAGAAGGAAAAGATGGAACAAATGGAGGAGGTCAGTAATGAGAGAGTCAGCCTAACTACTTAAAGTTTACTTTCTTTTATTGCATTTTTCTATACTTATTTGTTTTTTTGTTTTTTGTTTTTTTTGTTCTTTTTTGTCTCTCAGGTTCATAGGCTACAAAGGTACTGCAACCATCAGGAGAGGCAGCTAAAGACTCTGAGGGATGAGCTGCAGAGAACTTCTCTAGGTCTTGAAGCCTTTATCATCACCACTCAGCATTATTGCCTCAAGGTAGCCGAAATGAAATTATATAATGAAAGTATGACCTTGTGCCTCCCTGTTCTGCAACAGTGGCCCTATTCCCAATTAACTATGACTTCACATGTCATAAAGCTGCCAAATAATCCTCAGTGGAGAGTAGAACTGATGATCAATGTTATGATTTTTATCTTTCCCTCTGATTTCCTGTGACACAACTTTTGATTATCAGTAGAATTCATCTGTTCTCCTCCATACACTTTCCGCATGATGTTTCCTCCTACCATTTTTCTCTAACCCTCGATTGTAGCAAACACATGTGCAATGCATGTGCAAACTGTGAGCATGAATAAGGACAGATGGATAATTTCCCACCATGAGGTGAGATTCAGGATGATGAGTTAGAGTGACTGTGTGAAGACGTTAGTGTGTCCGATCTGGTTTCACCCTGCCTGGTGATGTGTTTAAGGCGCTGAGACAGGAAAGCAGTGATCGTGTCTGTATCTGTCTGACTCCTTTATAGTCATTGTCTGAGGGCTGCATTCGATCGGCACACAGCACAGAAATGCAAAAGTCAGGTGGTGGGCAGCAGAGATGGTTTGAGCACCCCCTGCTGATCGAAACTGCACAGAGCAACTGTTGTAAATGATACATGCATCATTTAAACTGACTTGTTTTTGCTGTGCTGCTCATGCAGGTCACGTACACTCCCCCTTGCAGGGCAAATGCACCCTTCCAAAAAACAAAATTAATTGAAAGTGACATTGAACCCTGTAAGAACAAGGACGAATGGACTTGCAGTGTACTAGTCAGGGAAAACTAACAAATATCGGTAGAGCTGAAGCAAAATGATACATGGTTTTCAAAATTTTCATTGATAAAAATGGGAAAAAATGTATTGTACATATATACTCAGTCAGACTGGATGGAAAGTGTGTGTGAATACTAATTTTTAAATTCACAGATTTGCACTTTGATTGGTCTCATTTTAACAAATGAGTATGAGTGATCTAATCTATTTTGTTGTAGCTCTGGCTGTATTCTAAGAGATGTTGACCCCTCTCTCCCTTAGTCTGTCGCGGCCTCTGAAAGAGTTTCTTCCAGGAGTTAGCTCCACACACTTCTCATCAACTCTCACCATATTCTATGTCCCAGCTTTAAAAAAAAAAAAGCCTTATTCAAACTGGGTGAATAATCAATTATTGGTTTGTGGCTGTGTCATTCACCCTGAGGACTTTACAGAACTGCTGCATTTATACAAAATGTGAAAATATTCAAGTCACATGAATACATACTTAATGTTTGCTACTTAGTCTCAGTGTTTGCTTATGAAGTCAACATGTAAGCTCATTGTGACCTGCTGTATACTCTTACAAATTCTTGTTACTGCTATAAACAATACAAACTTTTTACTGATAATTGTTTTTAGATTTTTCACAATGTCAAAAATATGTAGTTGTTTTTTCTGTAATTTGCAGAGCACAACTGCTGAGGAAGGTCAAAGTGAATTGTCCCTGGAGTTGAAGAAAGCTAGAGAGGAAATGAGTAAGTGAGAATAGATATGATTGAATATTGATGTAGACATTTCTCTTGCTTTATTGTACAATTCCCAAGAGTGTATTTGCCAATTACTTTCACAGATATTAAACAGTAATTCACTTAATTATTAAAAATGCAATATTTTTCATTTTTAGCTGTGTCTTTCCCTAAGCATTTAAAATACGTCTTTGGCTCTCATAAATTTATCTCACAGACTCAGTGACTGAATATTTATTGAGAGTAACAATATCAAAATTACTCTGAGTCCTGATTAGCATATAAGCCAAAAAAATGAAATTTATTCATATATTTATTTGTCTTTCTACATATTTTTTTTTTCTCCATGAATTTCTGTTAGGCTTGAACACGTTTTAGCTACTCAAAATCAAAGATTCTCTGTAAAAGTTGAACATTTTCATTCCCTTTTTAAATCTGCTTGATGTGCAGCCTCCCACTCGGTGCGCTGGGAGAGACTCCAGCAGGACAAAACAGCGCTGGAGGTGGCGTTTGAGCGCGAGCTGCAGGAGCTCCAAGTGCAGCAGGAGGCAGAGCTGGCTGCGGTGGAAGAAGGCCTCAGGAAGTGTCACGCTGCTGAGGTGGAGCACCTGAAGGAGGAGCATCGGTTGGAGATGGAGGAGTTGACGACTCAGCAGCAGGAGCAGGTGTCAGAGAGGAATCAGGGGATGGGAACCAGTCTTTCATGTCCAATGTGACAAATTTCTTGTATTTGTATATATATTTATACATGTTTGTGGATGTGTTAGATGGAGGAGGTGACAGTTAACCACCAGGCAGCTATGCAGGAGCTTAGAGACATGCATAATATCACCATGGCAACACTGCATGAGGAGCATGCTCGTACCATGAGAGGTATGTTTTTAGATATGAAATAAAAAACAAAATTGTGATGCATAAACTGCTAAAACTCATTTTGTTGTGTTGCTGTGTTTGTGTGCAGACTTGAGAAAAGCTCATGAGCAACAGAAGCTCCTCCTAGAGGAAGATTTTGAGAAACTCAGGCTGTCTTTACAGGTACAATATCTGCAGAAGATAGTACTTTATGGATTCCTTCTACCTGTTTGGCAGTGTGGATGTATGATATTCAGTTTTTGCTGTGTGTCTTTGATTAGGATCAAGTAGATACGCTCACATTTCAAAACCAGAGTCTAAAGGACAAGGCCAAACGCTTCGAGGAAGCTTTGAGAAGGAGTACGGATGAACAAATCATTGTAAGTATAAATCTAAGTTTTCCTAAACAGAACCATCTGTCTCACTCCTCAAGGATGTCTCTAAAATGAGTCCAATTCAGTTTGGCTTCTTTATAAATACTTCAAAGATAAATAAAAATGGCATAGTGCTTTTGAAAAGTATATCTTCAACTTTTTGTCATGTTAAACTCACAAAACTGTATTTTGTGGCTTTAACAGCAGTGTTTAAACTTGTATATCCACTGAAATTAATAGATATTTTTGCAGATGCTAGAATTGCTTATACACTAGATTGTTTATTTTAATTTAGTAAACCCAACTTATTATTGATAGTAGAAAATCAAATAAAGCTTAGCTTAGATATCATTCACTCTCTGGCCACTAGATGGTGGGAAAATACTTTCAATGCAACCCTTGGTACAAATAAAATATAAAGTCCATCATTCACTCAATAATGCCAAAAGCAGATAGAGGCAATATCTGAAGAATTATCTAAAGGGAGTTGAAATACACAATAGCTTTACCTCTGCATTCCCTTATATGTTCCTTGGTATTGTATGAAAACAATGCTTTTTTTCAGTCCATTTCACAATAATTCACTTTGTTTTGATGTATCATTTATAAAGGACATTAAACCTGTGGCTGTATCATGACATTTGAAAAATATATATATCCAAGGGTTTTGAATATTTTAGCAAAGCCTTTTCTTCTTCTTCTTCTATTATTATTATTATTATTATTATTATTATTATTATTATTATTGTTGTTGTTGTTGTTGTTGTTGTTTTTATCAGGATGCTTTAGCTCCATACCAGCACATTGAGAAAGATCTGAAGAGTCTGAAAGAGGTTGTTGAGATGAAAAATCAGCAGATTCACCAGCAGGAGAAGAAGATCTCAGACTTGGAGAAAGTGGTAGGCTCAAATAGGCCTTCTAAAGGCACAATCAATCAACCTTTGCATGCAAATGACAGATGCAGAGCTTTCTGGATTCCAATGATGTTCAGTGTTTGGTTAATTAAAGGTCGCACCTCTGTTGCATTCTGAATTTGAGCAGGCTCAAAAGAACGTGTTTCTCGAAGAGAAGATTCAGGTTCTGCAGCAGCAGAATGAAGATATGAAGGCTCGTATTGAGATGAACCTCGCTACATCTAGGTAAGGCACATTTAGAAAGCATTGAGAATCACATTTACAGATATTAACTAAATTGGGCAGAAGAGCCTCTGTCTTATACAACCTTATGGAAATGTATGTTTTAGCGGCTTCTGGAGATTTTACCAGACCTTGTAGTGGAGAATCTGCTGATATTAACACAACAATATTTTTTTTAATTGAGTAGAATAAGTTTGACTTCTGATCCAGGCTCAGTATAGCTCACTAATACTGGTGTTAAAATAGGCTGACTTTCAGCATTCATGTTTAGATTAAATTGGTATAAGAAAGCACTAAAAGTCCAATTTCCAATATAATTTTCTGGGCTTAAACGTTGGAACCATGACGAACCAAGCTAACGTGGCAATATAAAAGACGTCCATGACCATCCATTCGTTTTAAGGGGTTGATTTTTGTGTTTTTTGGTTTCATTGGGTTAGTTCTAAGATTACATTGTATTTCCTATTTCATGCAATCATTTATCCTTCCCCATACAGGCAACTGACAGAGGAGAACGCCAACCTGCACGAGTCTGTGGAGAAGGAGAGCACTGAGAAGAAGCGCCTGAGCCGCAACAACGAGGAGTTGCTGTGGCTTCTCCAGACCAGCCCCCTCATGTCCCCGGCCTCATCTCCGCTCCACCGCTCCTCCTTCTCCACCTCCCCTGTTCCCTCCTCCCCGCTGTTCTCCTCCTCGCCCTTGGCAGGGTGCGACTCACCCACCCACTGTCACGGCTGTCCCAGGCAAGCTCAGTACTGCTCCCCATCGCACAGAGCTGCCGTCAATCAAAACCTCTCTCCCGGACCGGCCACACCCACTCACAGGGCGGCTTTCAATCACAACTACTCCTCCGGCCCGAACACGCCCACTCACAGGGCGCCATCAGGTTGCTGTAACTCAAACACCTCTTTACAGAATTAAAAGCAGCCTCCAAAGCTCACACATTCCCCGTTTTTTCTTCAGTACTCCAAATCTTTTCTTTGTAGGCATGTATGGTGTTACAAAAAAGTAACTAGAACCAGTTACCATAATACTGTACAGACACTGTGAACCACTCTGATGGTGGTGTTTGTGATGCAGAGATTCTATGAGTTAGATATACAAACACAAAAAAATACTGCCTACCACTGAATTTTCCAGTCAGAGCTCCTGACTGTTCTATGTGTGTTCATGTCTTTTTAATTGCACACTGTAAATATTGTTAAATATTAGAACAGGTGTTGATAGATAAACCTCCCCTGCATGTGTCCTGCATAGTTCAAATGTAGAGATGAAAATTACGCATTCAGTTCACAAGAATATGATACTTTGGTGTGGCAAAAACGCATTCACACGCACACACAAACACACATGCATCCTCAGTAAAATAAGCTGTTCTCCATTAGAATAAGATGTGGAAGGAGAGTCAGTTCTCTTCTTTCATCTGGACTAAACAAAGCGCCTTAAACTTGGTCCTACCACCTCGCCAGCAGAGAGTGACCAATGTTTTATTTATAAAGGACTTCTGTTCAAGAATTGGTTTGTAAATCGAAGCAAATTGCCTCCTCGAGTTCTATTTGAGTGTTTCTAATTAGCTCAGTGCTGATAGTTTAACCTCCTCGGAGTTACCTGCAAAATACTGAGAACTTTGTGTATTTTTTACAGCCTTGCCAGGTCTTCCTTTACAAGACAAGCTCCTCTTTACTTTAGGTCCCTCAGGTCAACTTGCAAAATCTGTGTTTGCTGTTTTCTATGTACCTCAGTGGGAATGTGCAGTCTGTTGTGTCTCAACAACAGCAATCAGAACACAACATAACAGATAACGGAGCGCTCAGAACTAAGGGAAACCTCGCACAGGATTCATTGTTATCTATTACTTTATAGTGCAATGTTAACTGATTTATTTATTACGTCTTTTGCTAATTAAGCAAGCATGTACTGTGAAAGTCTTCCAGTTTCAACGTAAAAATGATTCTTGCTGAAATGTTTAGAAAATATTTGTGAGTTTGTAAGTTTAAAAATATTTGTCATGGGTCGGAAGTGGAATACAGATATATGATCCCAATAGAGCAGATAATCTGGAGATCCCAACTATATTGTACATTACACTGGTTTGAATATGCAAAAGTATTCACATCCCTTAAATATTTTCACATTTTATGGTATCAAAACCCCAAACTTCTTTGTTTTTATAAGGATTTAATGTTATAGACCAACACCAAGTAGCCAGACTTACTCTTATCCATTGCAAGTAATTGTCCATCAGCAAGGATGCAATTGTGAACACCCACTTTCAAGTCTCACCACAGATTCATATGGATTTAGGTCTGGACTTTGATTGAACCATTCTAGCACATGATTATACATTTCGATCTACATCATTCCACCCCCAATGTTTAAAGTCCTTGTCCTTACTTTTTCCATTTTGAGATGATCAACGAAAGAGTATTCTGTGAGGTGGGCTTTGCATCTAAGATTTTTTTGAAGTTGAAAAGATCAATTTTGTTCCATTTCGCCCAACTATGTGTTTGGTCTATCACAAAAATCCTAATAAAATATATTAAAGTTTGTTGCTGTGGTGTGACAAAGAGTTCGAGGGGCATGGATTCTCGGTATCTGTGTCTGTGGTGCATGAATGCATAGCGTTTTATTTCATTGAGTGAACAGAGGACATGTTTAGAACAAACAGGGCATAAAATATTGGATTTGTCCATGGATGCAGAAAATTCTAGATCAAACTTCGAGGGGACTGTCTTGTGTAAAATGCCTCTAAATTATGTAGGTAAAGCAGAAAAAAATTGTTTACCTTTTGTGATGTGCTTAATTAGTGTAGAGCTTGTAAAATCTGTATTTGTAGTACCTCTTCATCACCTTTTTTGTAATACACTTTAATTTACAATTGGTTATTCATTTATACTTTTGCATACTAAAGGAAACCACAGCATCCTAGAATATCTCATTCAGGAAAATCTGAGTTGCAATTTATAAGATTTTCTTTCTTTCTTTCGTACAGCTGCCCTGTAAAAACAATTTTAAAAGATTTCCCCCCCCCAAATTATTTTACAAAACGGCAGGGCACAAGCCAGATATACCTATATAAAAAGAGTAAAGGTAAAAAGAAAATTTTACCTTTTCACTATTTCAAATGGTGTGTTATATCTGCTTCTCGTAGTAAATTACCCTCAGAGTCATGGTCTTTTGCCTGGCTTAAAATAATATACTGTAAGCTACAGATCTTTATCCACAAAATTTAAACAGTTTAAACTTTACCCACTGTAAATAGATAGATCTAGCAAGGTGGGCAATCCTGGTCCTCGAGGGCCGGTGTCCTACAACTCTTAGATGTCTTCCTGGTCCAACACACTTGAATCCAATAGATGAATCAGAATCACCTCCTAAGTGCAGTCAGGTTCTCCAGAGTCTTGCTAATGACCTCATTATTTGACTCAGGTGTGTTGAAGTAGAGATGCATCTAAAAGTTTCAGGAGACCGGCCCTCGAGGCCTGGAGTTACCCACCCCTGATAGAGAGTCAGTGTCAACAGTTTTACTACCAAGGGGAGCATGCATTTGGATTAGTAGTTATTATTGTCATATTTATTGGTAAACCGACATTTGGGAATTGAAGTAGTCGGTTTTAATGGGGTTTTAATGTGGAGATCCAGTGCTGGTCATTAAAAAACTCTTGAATATTTACTCTGCAAAGAAAATGTAAAACGATATTTACCAGCACACTTGATTTGAATGTTTCCACCTCAGCAGGTAAGCTGAGGTGGGACCAGACTTTCAGTAACAATTCTCCAGTAAAGATGTGTGCAAAAGCCTATAAAATATTTTTTTTTTCTCAATGGTTTTCTGACAGAAAGTTTTGGACATTTATTTGGAAGGTAAAGATATACTTCAGCCTAACTTTGCATTTTCTTTTGGCTTTCCCATGCTGAAGAGTTACTAGCAGAAATTGGCCCTTGTGTCATGGATTACCCATTAAAAGTTTAACACCACAGCTGAATTCAATGATTATTCTTCAAATAAAACAACTGCTTCTGGATTTTGAGAAGTATTTTAGAAATGCGGTTAAATTAATCCTCTTACCCACTTATTTAATTTAAATGATGGATTGCTGCATCAATTAAAGAAATATTTATTACAATGCTTTTTACACATCTTTACCAGGGGTGAAAAAAAGCTACGGGAGATGTTGGTCTGTAACTTCTTTACCAGCACTTTTTGATGGTCTTGAAAGAACTCTTTTCATTACACTTCAATTTTTTGTATGATGTGGACACAGGGTTGAATGCTCCTAGCAGAAGAATGTCAAATGCAGTGTTTGAGAAATGTATTGAAACGGTCACAATTCTTTTATTTCTTTTTTCTACACTGATGATTTTAAGAATGTCTGCTCAATTATAAAAAGGAAGAAAACCCCCCCCAAAAAGACTGAGGGGAAAAAATACCAGTAAAAACTGTGTTTTCAGATTGTTTGGGATTATTTTCCCTCACTTACACCACTAAAAGATTCCTCCTAAAGGTTCACCTCAGGTGCAAAAACTACAGTCTACAAAGATGCAGCAAAACTATTGTTTACAAATGGCAGCATACAGTTCTGAATTTCAAAATAAGTCTTTTGCATGGACTACAGTTTCTAAACCCTAAACTAGTATTGTAAAGACCCTGCAATGTGTCCCGTGGACATTTGTGTCTCACTTTGCTCTGAATGTCAAAATTGTAATGATTGCATTTTGTAAAACTTTCATGCCATTTTGTTTACTAAAGAAGGACCTCTTTTGTGATCATTTTGTAGCAGCTATCGAATATGTAGCATTTGGTCAAAACTACTCAGAACAGCAAGGATAATTTAATACATTTGGCAATGTTTTTAACACTCATGTTGTTTTCTAAATGCTACTGTAGCAAATGTGGCTTGTCAACCTTCAATTCAATTACTAAAATTTATAGAGGTGATCTTTAAAACGTTAGCTCCTATGGATTTTGATCCTGAGACGAGCTTTTTGGTGCTGATTGTATGTTTGAATGTAAATACATTAACAACATGAGTTGTGTGTCTTAGTGCACCGACAGAAATAGAAGCATGTTTTCTCAGCCTTTGCTGTCCTTGTTCTCCTTTTCTCTTCTTTGACCTCTCTGCATTGTCCATGGTTAGGTTGTAACTGTAGCTTGGGGAGACATACAAGAGAAGGAATAAAATCATTCATCAATGTAATGTGAATAAATATGTCGATGCCTTTGTTTGTCACTTCCGGGGACAGGACAATATTAAAGTGTTTAAGAAAAGGTAAGAGTGTTTGTGCTATCTTTTCAGAATGACTTGAGCCATTCAAGAATCTTTATCCAACTGCAAATTATATTCCTTATGATATCAAACTACAAGTGGAGATTCTCTCATATGGCACTACATATATGAGAAGAGATATAGAGTGCCTTTTAGGTGTTGGTATTCCTTGAATTTCTTAGTATACTTTTTTTTATGTTATAGTTGCAAACATAATGTATTTTTAATGGAATTTAGTTTATATATTATAAAAATGTAGTGAATAAGTGTGAAGTGAAAGGAAAGGATTTTGTTAAACATATATGGACCGCACACCATTTACATTTTAGCTGTATCAAAATATGAAGGGTGCATTGTACGTTTGCATTAGGGAAATGAGTCAGGATTGATGGACAGTATCTCTAAATGGCAATTTCTCAATCTCACCATAGATTCTCAGAAGAGATTTTGGTATGGACTTTGACTGGGCCCCTGGGGCACATAAACATGCTTGATTCTAAGCTGTTGTATCTTAAGGCTGTTGTATGTTTATAATTTGTTATCATCCTGGAAGATTAACCTCTGCCTCTCTTTCAAGTGGTCTATAGCCCATGACAGATTTTTTTTTTTTTTTTCCAGATTACCCTGTGTTTAGTCCCTACCACCTTCTTGCCATTTCTGCTCAGCTTCAGAATAACTGAAGGTAACTTAGTAACGCATTTAGTTTCTTTGTAACTTCACATTAACATTTTATTTGGGAGTTTCCAGAATTAAGATACAAGAGAAACTTTTGGAGTTTTTCGACACAATGACACAAACACATTTATCAAAACATTAAGTTACTTGTATAACATCATTACAGACACAAAATTAGAAACCACATTACATTGGCATTCCATTTTCTATTTATATCACATCCATAAGAAAGACTCTGTTTGATCAAAGCTAACTATCACTAAGCCATGAAGGATTGGCAGTGAATTCTGGCAGTTTTTTTCTCTAGCATAGGCAATAAATGAAGCCCAACTCCTTCCTCATACTCCAACTGATAGCTTCAGCAGCCTCACTTGCGCATGAAGTGAGATATGATATCCATAGGCAGTGGGAAGATGATGGTCGAGTTCTTCTCCGCTGCAATGGTGTTGAGAGTCTGCAGATAGCGCAGCTGCAGGGCTGATGGAGACTCTGCAATAACAAGGGACGCCTCCTTCAGGGCCCGGGAGGCATTCATTTCACCTTCAGCTGCAATCACCTGTAGCAAGAGACGGATATTAAAATAAAGCAAAAACACAACCAAATGATCAGGTTTTATGTGATGCACTTGTCTTTTTTTTTTTTTTGGTTTTATCATATTCAGTGTCCTGACCTTTGCCCTGGCCTCTCGAGCTGCTTCAGCTTCGGCAGCCATGGCTCTCTGCAGCTGATGAGGCAGTTTCACATCTTTGATCTCCACACGCTCCACCTTGATGCCCCAGTTGTCCGTGGCTTCATCCAGATTTGACTTGGAAAATAGAGAAAGAGGATCATTACCTCATATTTGAAACTAATATTATGTGTTGTTCATTTGAAGAAAACGAAAGGCAGAATTATATTTAACAAAAAATCATTAGCTTAATTAAAAGCATACTTTTAATTAAGCCCAAATGGGGTTTTTTTTATTGGTTTGATATAATATTCTAATCTTAAATGCCAGGTTTTCATTAGCTGTAATCAGACAGCTAATAAAACAGAATTAAAGGCTTGTAAATATCAGTCTCTGTGTAAATAATGTGTATTGTGTGTTTCACATTAACTAAGTAATTGAAATAAATGAACATCTTAAAAAAACTTATTTATTCAAAATAACTGAATATTATTTTCAACAATATTCAGTTATTGAAAATCTATTTTGCCTGTATAGCATGGGCCCAGGGTATGGGGAGGGCATGACCCCCCAAACCCATAGTGACCTAGTCCAAACCTAGCCGGCCCTTTCCGTATAACGCCCAAATTTACCGTATATTACTGATAAAATTGACGCTTAATAATCAGTTAACTTGATAAATTTTCATTGCAGCTTGTATTAAGAGACTAGTGTTTTTGTGAAGACAAATGTTTTTCTGTGGTACACAGTGTACTACAGAAACTTCAGTGTTACTAGTGACATAAATAGCTTCACTCTGTATAAACTCCCACAGAGTAGGGCGTACTTGACTCGTTCTCAGGGGAACTGATGTTGATAAACTGTTCAGTGGGAAAACTCTGCTCAGTGGGAAAAAGTCTCCACATAAAACAGTTTTTTATGTGACACTGAGCAGATGAGGACAGCTGACAACAGCGCATTGCTCTGAGCAGTAAGTCAAGAGGAAACACAGTATCACTGCAACTGGTGCACTAACAAAATATAAAGTTTCCCTTTTATTTAATCATAAACAAATTAAAATAAGAAATTTGAAAAATTGTGCCCTTTTTATTTTTGGTATTGTAATTTTTCTAAGTCAGCTTTTAATGAATAAATAAAAATACATCCCTATTCTCTCGTTTCATTTTGAAATACAAAATGTAAGGAACTACGCATGGATTGAGAACACCAAACTGATTTGTATTGGTTTGTGTGATTTGTATATGGTGAACACAGAAGAATAACAAATGATTCCACCAAATTTGCTACTAGCATCTTTAATCTGCTCTAGCTAAAAAACAAAAAAACTCAAGACTCTTTCTCAAACCTGGACTTGATTATTTTACACTACTTCCAGAATACCTAAAACCCAATAAAGCCCAAATCCTAACACAATTTGTGGTTTCTGAAACCTTTATTTGATTTGTCAAAGTTCAGACATTAATCTAGTTTAATCTAGCCACAGCTGAAAAGTCTGACTGATTAGTCCCCCCCAAATCTAAAAATCCTTACTATGCCCCTGCTGTGAAGTATTCTAGTTCAGAAACCTGTCCCATATACATATACAATAATAATCACCCTTGGGGTGAACTTCATAACTTTCCAGGCCTTTGGCAAACACATTGATGGTATATGAATCAGTAAGGAGGGAACAAAAGTCAAAGAGAATACTTCAGAGCCCTTTCAGCTTCTATACCTGCATGCTGTGGGCAATGCCCTCCCGATCAGACAAGACCTCTGCAAGGTTCTTGGTGCCAAGAACATTTCTGAGGGTGGTTTGTGCCAGCAGCCGAGTGGAGAAGTCAGCATTAGTCACGTTGGCCACAGAGGCGATGGGGTCGCTTACTCTGAAGTACACAACACCGTCCACACTCACAGTGACGGAATCCTTAGTGAGAATCTACGTAGAGCAAGAATACAAATTATAGACATGACATTAAACTGACTTTTACATTAAATTCCTCTGAAAGTGTGTTGTTCCTCTTGCCTCTTGTGGTGGGATGTCAAATGATACAGTTCTCAGATCCACTTTCACAATAGAATCGGTGCATGGCAAAACGAAGAAAATTCCTGTCGATATACAGAAAAAAGGTGCGGGTATGAGCGTTTTGCTAAAGCTAAAAAAAAAAGTAGGACAAAAGCAGAATAGACATGATTACTACACCTGGTCCTTTTGCCTTTCGGTCCGTGATGCGGCCAAGCCTGAAGATGACGGCCCGCTCGTACTCCTGAACAATCTGCAGTATTGGTCACAATCAGTTCATGTTCTTGTTTGCACTAAACGAAATGGGTGATTTCTGGTGTTCCGCTCACTCACCTTAAAGCAAGCCCAGATTGTTATTGGGAAGGTCAAAAAAACAAAAAAACCTGAGAGAATGACCAGTACCCAGCCGCAACATCCCAGAGATCCAACCGGCCCTTCAGCTAGTGAAAGAGAAAACAAAGTCTATAAAACTTAAGAAACAGAAAATGATTTGACACATTTCCTGATTGTAAAGAAATGCCTGTTTTTTTGTTTTGTGGCACAAGTATGCTGCATTTGTTGTAATTAGATATGAAACAGATAAAGATAAGGAGGGTAAGAAATGCAGCTTGAGTCTGAAGGTTAGTCTTCAAACCCTGGATGACTGTGTTGAGGATTCATAGCCTCCATACATGGGGTGCTTCTGCTACATCAAGTGCCACCTGGGAAATGCCTACTTTAACAAAATCTGAATCACTTGACTACTGCCAATATATAAAAGTAATGTTAGAAGTTGAACTTTAGCATTAAACATTAAAGCATTACATTTTTGTTTGGACTGTACACCAAAGAAAAGTTAATGCTTATTTCACAACATGTATCTTCTGTTTACTTTTGACTTTAAATGCCACCGACAGTTAAAAGGTGTGTCGAAGGTTTATTTTAGATTTTTATTGAGATCATGACGGAGCACCCCCAAACAAAAACATATGTGCAAAGATCAATTACTAAAATGTTGACTTATGCAACATGATCTCTGGAGTAAAGCTTTGTCGAGAAAGGAAAGTAATACACTAATGATGCTGCTTCCAACTTGAAGTGATAAGTGCATTTTCCAGACGAGAAGCCAACAAACATAAAAGGATATTTATGTTATCAGAGAAAACACAATCACATATTGATGGAAAGTTTTATTTTTGTGGCTTTTGCTGTAAGTGTCAGCGCCCACACAGACACATTTAAACCAAAACCACATTATACTAGGTCACAGGAAATCAGTTGAACAAACAAAAAAAGCTTCCTGTTGTTCAACCTAAGAAAATTTCCCAGCTGCAAATTTAAAAAAATCTATGGGACAATTATTTCTTTATGGGCTCTCAAGATCTTTTGAAGCAAACACAAAAAAGCTACATTGGTCTAAAATGAAATGTTGACTTGCAACACATGCTGTATTTGTGAATGTCAACAAATGCAGCAAACCCTTTTCTTTAGCATAAACTGCTTTCACATGATCAAAAAAGAAAGAAACAGGATCGAATTGTAATCAGTTCCAGTTTGATAGATCAGCGTTTTGTGCATTTTCAAATACTGTATAGACAATCGCTCTATTTTATTTTATGGAAAGAAGCAATTATCTAAGAAACCTCAAATGTAGAAAAGTTACATACTTGTGGGTCAAAGCTTTGAAAAACAGGGTTTCTTTTTGCTTGGCTTAATACAGTGTAGAAAATGGTAGAGAAGCTAAAGAAGCAAATAATTCTCAGTCACATGATTCAGTGACTGTTTATCTTAATGACCTATGGTGATTGATGTCTGCTCTCCTCTGGGTTGTGTCTCTGCTTTTTATCTACTCATGAAGTACATTGAACTCCTAATGTCATAATTGACAGCGAAAAACTGTCATTTAACATACAGATCACCTGGTCAGGATTACATAAAATAGCTAAATAAAAAACAACTGTTTGTAAGCAGTGATAACCGCTATACTACATGACACAGACTGTCAAGTCATGCTCAAGCATTCATATAAAACAAACAAACAAAAAAAAATTGGCTTACATATTAGCTCATCTCTGCTCACTCCTCTTCTCTTCTGGCTTTCCATTTGGTCTTCCATTTCCATGTACTGCTCAGAGTTGAGTGAATTCCCTGGAAAAATATGCTGAAAGGGTTGTAAAAGTGCTTCTAGCCAAGAGGAAGTGATCCAGCCTTTTAAAGCTGCAACACAGCAATATCATGTTCCTTAATGTGGAGGCGTGGCTTTGACTGTGAGCTGATCATCAACAGAGTGGAATCATAAAACTTCACCCAGGTTAAAAGATAATTTAGTTGTCAAATAATATATCTTGCAGGAGAGGGTGGGGGGCTGAGAGAGCACAGAAAAATATTTTTTTGCATGATATAATAATCTTTGAGTTATTGATATAGGTACAATGACAAAGAATTGTATATCCATAATAGGTGTAACAAGTTAATTATATAAGCACTATATTTCCAAGTAGTGTTCACTCTATCATGGTGTGCATAAAGGATAGGTTAAACATTTTCAGTAATAAGCATTTGCTTTCTTTCAAACCTTTTCAGACAATGCAAGATTTTATTTAAATAATGTCATCCGAATTATGGAGCTATGTGAACAAGCTTTCTTTAACATATTGATTTAATTATATTTTTGAGTACTTATGTGCTAAAATGAAGATTTCCTTCATTCAATCCTGTAGTTATTATATTGGCATAACTGTATAAAAATAGCCATGTTATTTACAATTTATACAACAGCAGAATTTCTGAGGGGTAGGGAAAGATAAGAATTTAATATTTTTAATGTTCTTTTGACAGACTGGATGATATCTGCCAATTTCACTTCAAATTAAAGGAGGAAACCATTTAAATGGTAACTTCCACTATTTTCAACAACTTCCTAGGAGATAATGGAGTCAAAATAAACTGTATATTTTGAATAAAGATGATTGTGTTCAAATATATTTGAACATTTATAAAAGGTTTTAGAAACCTTTTTCTGAAAATATATATTTTTTTAATGTGAACTATTCAGAAAAGGTATACATTAATAGGGAAAAGAAAATATTACGTATTTCAGATCCTCTTCACAATTATAATATAGAGAATTTCAAAGAAACATAACTGCTGACAGAGGAAGAGGATCTGAAATACATCATATTTTCCTTCCACTATTAATGTTTGCCTTTTCTGAACTGTTTTTTTTTTTGTTTAGGTTTAGTTTAGTTTAGTTTATTAAAACCTTTTTTAAATGTACAAATATATATAAGCATAATCAACTCTATCAAAAACAAACATAGTGATAACACATTCATAAAAATTCTGGTAAATGTTAACTACAGATACAGCCTTGACTTCTAAGTTGAGAAGTAAATAGTTGCGTCCAGGTTCTCTGTATTGCACTAGTTTTTTGTGTCTGAAGTGTACATAAAATCTGCAATTTCAAACATTCATAAAACTGTCACAGTTATCAATTAAAATATTTGTGAAATGACAACACAAATTCAGATGAAAATCCTAATTCTACGAAGCTTTTGAGAAAACTGTATGTATATATGTATCTATGGGAGAAAATGTTTAGCGATTACAATCTCTCATTTGTTTGGAAAAGGTGAGACAGTGGAAAACAGCAGTGGAAAATAGTATGAATGGAAATATTTTGACCGGCAATCATTGTGACTAATCGACACCTGACTGGTCACATGTACTGAGCGATAGAACTGATGTTGATAAGTATTATAAAGGTTGACTGGAAGTGTGCTGTGAAATTATGAGTATTGCAAAAGCAAACAAAAAGTTATATGTTTGGGAATGGATGATAGTGGTAACTTTCAATAACTTAGAATTTTTAAGTTTACTTTTGCTGTTGGTGCGCTATATTTTATATATAAAATATAGCTCTCTCTCTTTCTCTCTCTCTATATATAGAGAGCGATTATATATAGTTTTAATAAACTATATATATATATATATATATATAGAGAGAGAGAGAGAGAGAGAGAGAGAGAGAAAGAGAGAGAGAGAGAGAGAGAGAGAGAGAGAATCAGTGAATCAGAAGGTTTTGTATTTCAATTCATGGTGTAAAATTATGGAACAAGTTAAATGAGGAGTTAAAACAAAGTCAAAATTTAATAGTTTAAAAGGAAATATAAGGTCATTTTTCACAAGACCGAAATATGGGTGAGACCACAAATTTGTACATGTAAATTGAGGCTAACACACATGAGTGTGTGTTAGGTATATGGATGTATATATTCAGACATATATAAAATTAAAAATTAATTAACCTATGTTTATTAATTTTGGTTGGATTCAATAATGAGGGTCCATCTGAAAATAAGGCATGAGTTTATGGGGAAGGAGTATCTTACTTCTTCCTACTCCTTTTTGAGAATGTTAAGATTATTGTGGTACGAAAAATGAGTCTTGCATTCCTTGTTCATTTGTGTGATTTTATACTATCATGTTCAAAATAAAAAATAAAAAATAGAAAGACAGAGATATAGATATAGATGTATATGTATGTCCAACACATTATTTCAGATTTAAAAAAAACCATATATTGTACTTTATATTTCATCTAGGTTAGGTAATTTTATTTAAAGGGTGCCCTGACAGTAAATGCAACACAAACAGAAACAACTACAGAAACTAGATCACTGAGAAAATGTGGAACATATGCAAATACAAATATGACAAATCCAAAATAGCATAGTTCAGCATTTAAAACAATCTGTCAACTGTGTATGTGCATGGCAAAGTCAATAAACATAATTTGCTCATTTTATTTAAAAAAATATATGGTATGAACAATTCATAAACACATCAATCAGGCTTGTGTTATCAAGTGTGTGGGGAACATAAACATTACTGTTCAACTTCCTCTCAATAAATGATCTGATGATCAAAAAGTGAAATTATTTATTCGAATCAAAAAGTGAAACTCAGCTGGAAGCCTTGAGATGGTTGTGAATCAAAATTCACTTAAAGGTTTAGGTGATATTCATACAGACAGTTGGGTTTGGGTAAGTGCTTCAACAGCCGTGACACAGACAGATACACCCAATACATGGGCTACAACTGTCACATTATTTAAGGTCACCCACTGCTGATGACAGTGGGTGACAGGATGCTGTCAATGATGACAGCATCCTGCCAAAGCTAAAGAGCTATTCCTTTCTTCATTTGAAAGTAAATGTCTTTCATTTGAAAATCATTTAATTCAATCTAATCAAATTTAATTGAATTATTGAGATAAATTAGAATTTCATTGGTATTCTACATTATGTGATGTAGCTGTATATCTGGTCAAGTATTACTGTTACAGTACAGGAATAGTCAGACTAAGTTTGTAAAAAAAAAAAAGAAAAAAAAAGTGAATGACAGTAAAATACTCATATATATACATCAAAAGTCCAAAACTTGACAAAAGAGCTGCCAAAAATCAATTTTTAAGATGGAACAGTCCCACTCTTCACACAACAGAAAATATTTACAAGACTGAATCTTTTGAAGAGTGAAAAAGTAGCAAACTTATAAAATAAAAATCATCACACAGGACCCGAATCTCTCTGCTCCAATCAGGCCAACTGGGAGGAGATTTATTCAAAACATCTGTGTAGTCATTACAAGTTCCATTACAGAAAGTCTGCTACTTTTTAATGGTCACAAGGCCTTTTATAGGATTTTATATATACTGGTGTGTATTTGGATGTTTTAAAAAATGGAGTCTTTTTCTTCCACTTGTGCAGATCTCTTGGCTCATTTCATGCTGGATTCCTATGAGTGTGTTCAGGAACTGTCCACAGCTGAGGCATTTCAATACTTAGTTGCAAATGTTATTTCATATCTCTTCCTGACTTTTCAGGCCTGGGATATTTTATATCACACAAACACATTCTTTCCAGATCAGAATGACCTTGGACATTACACTGACCAAAACTGCACAAACATTATAATTATTCCCCTAAAAATACATTTCATAAGCAGCAGGTCAGTGGTAAGTTCACATTGTAATAATAGGTAAATGACAGAATTTATGTCCATTCGCTTTCCTGCTGAATCATATAGAACAGTTCATCATGATAATGATAACTATAATTTTACATTTGTCATATTTTGCATAATTCTGTAATAAATGTTAATAATAATTATTAAAAACAGGCAAGTCAAAGCTATTGTTTCAACTAGTCACAATCTATGTGTTAAACCTCACAACTTTGTTGCTGATATTTACAACTCCTACCTACTAGTTATTACAAGTATGCAATACATATCCAGACTAGTGTTTCTTCAATTTAGACGCTCCTTCTGTAACACACACAGAAATGCAACAGAGCTGTTTTGTAGTCCTGAGGCTTCAAGGCCAGTGACACATTACCTCCTAAGAGGACAGGGAGGGGTAAAGCATTGGGTTCAGGGTCTAAGTTTGAATGTGTTGAACTGCATGTTTCACTGCCAGCCCAACTGGGGGTGTAGTCCTGGTTGGAGAGGGAAGGGGTTTCCAGGACCAGGATGGTAGTTGGGTTGAGGAGGAAAGTTCTCTAGTGCAGATGTAGGATGAGCCTGAAACACAAGAAAGTAGCTGAGTTTTTATAACAGTATATTAAAATGATAGTCAAATACTTTTGACCACAGCATACTGTTTTTATGGAACATGCCTGAAGTAGAGCAGACGGCATCGACGGGTTGTGGAGGCCGCTGAGAGCAGCAGCAGAGGCAGAGGGAGGGAAGCCTGGTACTGGAGGGAAGGAGAGCAAGCCAGGGAATCCACTACCTCCAGGAGCCTGGAGCGCGCCGCTCAAACTGGAATGCATAAATACTTCATGAGTGCTTGATGGGAAAAGCTTGCAATTCCCTCAGAAGTGTTATAGCTGAACTCTATTATAGTGTGTTAGTTTTTTTTAACCATGTTTTATTTTCCATCACATAAACACAGTTTAATATAATTATACACAGACTCCACCTGTGTGTCCTTTAAAAATTTGCAATATGAAAATTTAGGGCCGATCAATACCTAATGCTGTTACGGCTGTTTACCGGTATTGTATATATTGTATATATTTCCCTTTTGACACAAAGGAAAAAACATAACCAGACTACTGACATTAATTCTCCGCTTCAGTGAAACACCCCTAATCTGCACTGCATCGTGTCACTAAAAGTTTCTGCTGTGTTCAAAGAGTTATGAGTTTTCCAGACACATAGTATAATTTTATAGCACAAACAAGTAGCTATAAATACATCAAATATGACTAAAAAGAAATTTGACTTTGCAATTTCCTTGGAATTCGGCCTCTGTCTCTTTAAAAAGTTCCTGCTCTTTCTGAAACTCTGCATCCAGAACGTCACCACATTTATATTCCTCTATCAAGCATTTACAAATGTGCATTAGGGCACTAGACAAAAAGTTCATATAATAAGCACAGCACAGTTCCACTAGGTGTTTGCCATTTTCTGATGCTAGTTTGAAGGAGATGAGTGAGGAAGGCGAATGGGAAGAGTGCTTGGTTCCCCCAGGGATTTTACAAACCCGAATGGATACCAAGGGAGGTTTAAAGATTTCTCAAACATGCATGAAAATTTTGAACACTCTAGGTATGTTTCTGATGAAGGAATATCATTATAACATGATGTAAACCTATGTTTTCCCAAAATTATTAGATCATGAAATACAATGTAACCATAATATTTTTGTATGATGGGATAATGTGGTATTTTTGAATACTGATAATGGTAGTATTTATTTATTTATTTATTTTCCTTTTAGTTTTTTTCATATTAATTACTGGCTTCTATTCACTCTCTCCTGAGGGAACACCTGCTCTTTCAGCACATGAAATGGCATCAAAAGGTTACGCTTCTGCCTCCAAGATTAAAAATAACTGACAGTCATTATTCTGCCGAGCTGGCAAAGAACATAGACAAAGTCTACGCTTGAAATCCTAGAGTAAAAGCACAATAGGAGCTTGCACAGAAAAGGGGAACCATTAGGTTTGTCATGCACAACAGTGGTGGAAAATTGATAGGCAGGATTTATGATACCCATGCGTTTTGACTTTACAAGTAAGTGGAAGTCATTGTCACATTTTTCCACTTATTGTGTGGTAATTCTACCTGCTGTTTACTGTGCTGTGTCATTACTAGAAAAAGAATGGATGAAAAAGCAAATAACCATTCAAAGTATGGACTCTAGACTTTATGTTTGTTTAAATTAAATAAACTAAATGGCATATTACCTGGCAAACTGAATAAGATTATTACACTCATATGACATAATGACATGTTCTAGTTTGGTGTAGGCCAGTAAGAGATTATCGCAGTATAATTAAGAGTAATAGGGTTTTAATGTTTTACTGTTTTTACACAAACAACAATATATAATGTGATCCAAATGCTTTTATTTAAATATTCATTGCTACTGTTGTTAAATGAAAATCATTTTTATGAGAACTTTGAGTTAAATAATGTCATTTTGTGATGATTAACGTGACGTGAACACAACGCATCCTGACGTGATTTCAGGGCACTCCATCTTGGAATGGATGAAAGATGAAGCAACTTTTGAATATTTTATTTTACAGAGAAGACCTGCAATGTTTTAAGCCCAGAGCATGCAAGCACCCATGACCGACAGATGCATGCAAGCACCAGGGGCTGCTATGCAATCAATCTTTACAGTGTTGGCTGAGACACAATACTCATAATGTTTGCCTTTCCTCTCGGATTACAATTTACCTGTAATTATAATGCCTATAGCTTTGTTTAAAATATGAGAATAAAATAATATTCTGCTTACTCCAGCAATTGTTAGGTCATCTCAATAAAAATACTTTAAACCTCAAAAAATGTATGATGTAAAATTTTAAATCTTTAAAATATATATGAGTACCGGTACTTTGAATCTGCTCCAGGAGGGAATTTGTCCTCTAAGCACTGTATGTAACAAGTGTGTGAGCCTTATTTCAGTCAGCAGACTGGCAGTAAAACTGTAAATTTAAATAGTATTTTGTTAAAACCTTGGTATACCTTTAACAACCCAAAATACTGTGGTGTGAACATCTGAGCAAAAATCAAGTTTACATACCCTGGCTGGAAATTGGAGCTGAAAGCAGATGCAAACCCTGGTAACACTGGTGATGAAGAGGGAACCCCAATTGCGGCTGCCTGCAGCGGGGCCACAGATGCAACTGAGGATGGAGTGGCTCCAGATAGTCCCATGAATGAAGGCAACACAGGGCTCCTGGTGCCACCCCCACCTGATACAGCCAGTCCAGGAAAGCTTGTTGGGTTAGGCCCAGGAGAAAGGCCTGGGAATATAGAGGGGGCAGAGGTGAGGCCTAGAGCGAAAGGTGAAGCTGCAGAGGGGGCAGCGCCAGGGGCTAAGCCTTGGTAGACAGAAGACGGTGGATGATTGGTGGAAGGAGGCACTGTAGGCACCGATGTAGGAATGGTGGCAGAGGGAAGAGAAGAAGACAGCGCCGAAAAAGGGGACAGACCTGGATAATGAGTTGCAGCGGGGCTGGCAGACATTGCTTGGAGGCCAGTGATAGCAACCTGAGTAGGGAGAGACACTTGAGAAGAACCTGAGGGGTGGGTCAGACCCAAAGAACGTGCAAGGGCAGCCTGTGCCGAACTAGGTGTCACCAGTGGGCTGACCGACGGCGTACCAGAACGAGACGTGCCTTTAAAGGCTGAGGGTACGGGGCTGTTACTGCCACTGTTGCTGCCCCCAGAGTGTCTGTTCAGGGTTCCAGCCACAACACCCTGAGCTTGAGCCTGGCCTAGGTGGACAGGGGATGGTTTTGGACTGGGTCCTGGGGTGGAACAGTTTGGGATAACTGGAGTAGAAGATCCAGGAGTGAGAGGGGAAGGGGTATAATTTCGGATCACTGAACCAGATGGGTTACCTCCTTGTGGGTGCATGCCGGAGAAGCTAGGCCCTGACTGCTGGTCCGTAGACTGGGAATAGGCCCTCTGCTGAGTTGAACCGATGGAATTTGACTGCGACTGGGCGTCTTGGCCACTACGGGAGGCAGAAGGGGTCCCTGGTCGAGAAAGGCCATGGAAGGGGGAAGAGGAAAAACCCCCATTGCTTGGGACAGGGGTTCCACAAGGAGTCCCTGAGGGGGTGTGGGCTTTAATGACAGATGAAGGCGTAGGTGTGACTTGACCACTGGGGGTATGCGGTCCAGCTTTGATCACAGATGGAGATGGAGCTGGGGAAGGAGAGGGGGCATTCAAGTTGTGGGAAGGTACCATCCCAGGAAAAACTGGTGTAATTGGGGTAGTTGGGGGAGGTGGCTGAGAAGGTGAAGCCTGGGGTGGGGCAGGGGTAGAAGGAGTGGACCCATGAGGAATGAGAAGTGGCCCACTGTTGACTCCAGGTGTGGTGTTCTGTGGATTCCCAGGTTTGGTGTAACCTGAAAATAACATAGAGGTTGTCAAAAATTATATTCAATTTATAATTAAGATCTCTGAAAAATAACTATTGTCAGTTATGTTGTGATATATTTAATTAAGATTAAAATAAGCCAAACCATTTGCATAATGTGTATAAAAGAAGAGAAAAAGCAAGGAGGAATAGCAAAGAAGCATTCCTACATGCAGCTTTTTATGGGAATTTGAAATAATAGCTTTAAAAGGCATCTCCATCTTATCTTTGGGGAAATGTCTGCATCATGATTTTAGGTTGGTTTGTGCTTAAATTAACTTTTATCACAGCTAATAAGTCTTCTCATCTGTGGTTTTAACCTTAAATGTTTCAGTTAAACCAAATGAGAGAAATTCGGTAGCAAGAGATGTCCCCAAAGGGTTTGGAGAACATACAGCTGTATTTTCAAGAAAGTTGGAATGTCTTGTAATATCGAAATAAAAGCAAGCCATCACTGAACTCTTCAAATCTCCCACTACTCTTATGCAGGGAATGGGCAGTCTATTTTAGATGTGATTAAGTGAGAGGTGGGATCCACCCTCACTTATTTAGCTAAACTGATTGATCATTGAAATACAGGATCTCAAATATTTTCTTTTGCATCTTACAAAACAGACAAACTGTTTTGGAAACCCAGCTGTAGTTCCATTATAAAAATTAATATTGCAATTAAAAAAAGACTACCCCAAGCAATGAATGTTAAATGGAAACAGAAAGGATACTTCTAGAGAGTAAAATACTAAGTGTCCAAGTTTAAATTTTTAAATATATTTTTGTCTTTAGAATCCCAAACCTATTCTCACAGGAAAAAATTCATACTCTGACCAGATAACAGAAATACCTCTGATATTCTTCAAGGCACAGAATCTGAAAATGGAGCACTGTAGCTAAAATGCTTCCTCTTTTGTGTTTGTGTGTGCGAGCCTTGATATTTCCTTAATGGTGCTTTCAAAGCCTAACATAACTAATGTTGAAGTACATATAATTAAAGACAATTCAAAATAAATCAATTTGCTTACAGGAATCATACATTTTATACTCAAAAATTCTGACTCAGATTCATGGATGTTTTGGGACATTTAATTACATGTACTATATGTTTCTGAAATTATGAAACAGCAATGTTGGAATTTGGGCTTCCTATTTAACAATGTGGTAAAGGTTGTTTTGACATCTGAACAATCTTAAGCTTATTTCCAAAGCACTTCAGTAATCTTACAATGAAGTCTTGGGATGGCAGTTTGTCATCTTTAATATGTTTAATATCTTTGCAAAAAAATAAATAAAAAATAGGAGTGTTAATTATATTTTTACCATCTAAACAGTTTTAGAACTACAAATCTAGTTAAAAACTGTGAAGGTACTGGCTTTGATCTGCAGTCAAAGCCAGAAACACTACATTAGATTTTTTTAAATATATTTTTCATAATACTATATATTATCATATATTTTTATAATCACTTTTATTATTTCTGCCATAGCCATAAATGCTCTAGAATGTTATCTAGTATAAGATATTACTGCCCATCCCTAGTATTTACCCACAATATATAGATAAGAATAATGTCATAATAATAATAAACTCCAATTGCAACTTGTTGCAATTTGTTGTATTTTTCTGGTCAATCAATGCGCTCCAACCAAAGTTAAACTGAAATCAGTTACCTGATAAACTGAAGAAGCACAGGTGAGCAGCATGCCAGCAAGGTAAGCTGCAAGCTTCAGAAAGAGTCTAGGCACAACTTGCCTTAAAGGAATCATACCTGCTATTTTGTGAGAAGAGTGGTAGGGGGGAGGGGGCACGTTGGCTGTTATGACCCCTCCCACAGAAACAAGGCCTGCGTTGTTGTACGCACCTAAGTAGTAGTTGCAGATATTAAAGTTGTCTGCATTACAAGTGTGACACAAACTTACAGAATAAGCTTCCAAATGGACCAGAATCAATACAAGAGTAATAGTCAGAAAACACACCCTGTGACTACATTCTGTTTTTAAATTACGGGTAGGCTGCATGATGTTCAAAGTAATTCTAAAGTAGGTTACACTGAAGAGACGTGTGCTTTGCTTTGTTGTTTCTTACTTGGTGCGATGGTGGCATGAGGCCGGCAGGGTGGGATAGGGTAAGGAACAGGTCGATGAGGGTTGTAAGTTGAGGGAAACTAAAAACAAAAAACAACAAATTTAAACACTTATTTTGGTTTGAAATTGTGGCAACCTTCAGAAGTCACCAAATTGGTAAATACTGTAGCGTATGAAGTGTTTTAATAAACTGTTTAATAAACATAAAAAAATCATTATTTTAATGGGGTTTTTTAATATTGTTTCAATACAAATGCCCACTTTTTTTTAAGATTATTTGTAAAAACAAAAAACGAAGTCTAAAAACCCAGTGTCCTATCACTACTACTTCACAATTATTCATAACCTTGTGTTGATATGTGTCTTAAAATTCCCAATAAAATACATAGAATTTTGTGAATGCAATGTGGCAGATTGAAAGTGCCAGCATACTTTTTGATGCACTGAAAATAGAAGCCATTTATTTAAAAAAAAAAAACTAAACAAAATTGGAAAAAAAACCACAAATTCCTTTCAGCATATCGTCACAGGTTCATATCAGTCCCCCCAAATCTTACATCATGCAGACGTCCACTCAAAACAATAAAAAGAAGGTGTGTCGTTCTAGGGGTCTCATCAATCGTTAGCTCAGGCAACATAGTTTTTGAACATGAAAACTTGTTGCGCAATCAGATTTCACCGCATTAGAAAATGTGTTGTATTATGACACATATACTTACATACATTTCATTGTCAGTACTGGACTTACAGGTTTGAAAGGTCCTATAATCCTGGAAGCAATTCCTTTCCCCTCCATACTGTTGGAGCCATCTTCTTTTTTCTCACTGTCTTTTTTAATTGGAAGGATTCCCTGAGGTTAGAAGCAAAATCTGTCATTTCAAAACGATCATTCTTAAGAAAAACATAAACATTCAACCTCAGAAAAACAAGTTTACCTCTTCTTTTTAATGTATAATTCATCCAATCAAAAAATTTTATCAGCAAGCATGTTTCATAACAATGGCATTTTATAACAATCTCCATATGTGGGGAAAAACAAAACAAGACTATACTGTGCATTGAGAAGATTGTAACAGAACTGCTGTCACTTAAGTTTAATATAAATACTGATATTTCATATAAATTATATTCAAGTAAGTTAGTTATTAAATATTGTTTATACACACAGGAAAAGTGCCAGTGACCAAGCTGGGCCTGCCTTTAGGGTATGGATTTCCCGGAATCATTCCACAGGATGAGATCATGGCTACAGGAGCCTTGCAACCAACCTTACAAACCTAACAAGACAAAGACATGAGTTTTTGATTACAATTTTTATTTTTCATTTTTAAAATGATAAATTACTTAACTCATTTAGCTCTCAAAGCAGCTGCCACTTTTTTTCTTTCTTAAAACAAGTAATTCTTGATAAAGTATAAACTGTTTTGTTTTTTATTTTTCTTTGTACTCACCTGCTCTAATATCCTGCGAGCACGCTTCTTCTCAGATGCATGTATCCGGAACAGATCCTCCACCGGTCGATAATTCTGTGCATCTAAAATATTCCTGTATGGAAACAGACATGTCTACTAAATAAACCATCAATCAACTGAAAAATCACACCAATTTACAAACATTTGACCACATTAAATGGCATTTAAAACTGTACTCACAAAGCTATTAATTCCAGGACAACAAGTCTGTCCTTGGAGAAGGTGAAGCAGTTCAGAATGTTTGCAACTTTGGTTGTAGGGATTGCAACCATTTTCTAAAGACAACAGAAAGAGGAACAGATACAATATTAGGCCTCCATTTTGTAAAGAGTTTTTAAGACATGTCTTGCTACCCTGGAGATTGCTATAGTAGAGGGAGCACTGTGACCATGCAGAATGTGAGGCTAATCAGTGAAAATGAGTGGCACAGCCTGATTTAGTCAAAAGTGCTCCTACTTACATGCTGCAGTGCTTTAACTGCTTTGATCTGCGGTTCTGCCCATGAGAAGTACTTCAGGATTTCCATCACCTGCACACATTAAGTACCTTATTAGAACTAATGAAGTTAAAGAGAGCTCTGGAACAACAAAACACAAAAGATAGAATATGTTCTGTAAGGTGAAATATAATGCTTCGCAAAGTATTCATACCACAGGAACTTTAGCACATTTTGTTACAACTACAACCTAAATGGATTCTGTTACACAGAAGGAAATTGTGGAATGGTTTTCAAACTTTCTAACAAATAAATGACTGAAATGGATGGAGTGTTACATATTTATCCCTCCTTGGGTTAATGGGTCAATCCTTTTTAGAACCAGCTTTAACTATTACCATAGCTGCATGTCATTAGGATATCTGTACCAACTTTACACATCAACTGAACGTTTTGCCCATTCTCTGCAAAATTACCTCATGCTCAGTCAGATTGGATGCAGCAATGTCCAAGTGTTACCACAGATTCTCAGTTGGATTCACATCTCTGTCATTCTAACATATACATATAATTTAACATCTGCCATGGTCTCTAACAGGCCTTTTTCTACAGTTGTCATGTATTTAGCTACATCTACCTTCCCAATTTCTATGACTAGATTCCTTATCCCTACAGAGAAAAAGCACATCTTGATGACACTACCACTACAATGTTTTGCGATAGGGATGGTGAGTTAAGGGTGACATGAGGCCAGAAAGTTTTTCTGGTTTTATATGACCAGAGCACATTCTTCCACGTGTTTACTCTCTCCTACATTGTATGTGTCAAAGTTGAAACTGGAGTTCGACTGTCCATCGTTTTGCTACTCTTTCATAATGGAGATTAACTATGCTGGGGCCTGTGAGCTTAGGTAAATGGCCACATCTTGGTAAGTTTGCGATCATGCAATAATGTTTCTATGTTTAGATTATGTATTAACTTGTCCAATGAGATGTTCAAAGCTTAAGATATTGTTTAAGCCATTTAAATTCTGTTTTAAACTTTTCCACAACTCTTTCCTCTACACGGTTTAATCTGTTTCTTGATGCTGTTTGTTCCTTGACAAAACCTCTGAAATATTTAAACAACATCACCCTATGTCCACTCTATTAAGATCAGCCTGCCAGTAAAATACAACACAAAGTGTATGATAGTAAGTAACCATGGCATAATCAAAAAGATGAAGGAGTCTGGGCGGTACCCTACCTGCTCACTGGAGAAATATCCATGAACCTGCTCTATGGCTCTGATCCGCTGATCCGTAAGGACGCACTGAAAGAACGTAGACCGTAAACAATATTGTAGACGAAGTAATAACAATTACAAATCAGACATACATTTAATACCTTTCTTATCTCATCCAAGACGATGTCAAAAGATTTCTTGTCCATGTTTGATTATTTATTGATTACAATACAACTATAAAGGTCAATGTAATATTTAAAATACAACAAGTGAGGTCAGATAAAATAAAAGGCATTCGGATAAAAATAGGTTAAATTCTATTTTCTGTTCCTCGACTTGTAACATAAACTCATTTTTTACTAAAACCAAGATTTAAGACATTATACGAGTGCAGTGAAATATTTAATAATTGCATGGTTAAAATAATCCTTAAGTAACTTAGTTCTTGGACAGTAAACAATGACTTTAGGAGATATGTCTGCAGAGCAGAACCAAATGTGGCTGTAGCTAACAACAAGCTAGCGTGCTACAGTTATTCAAATCGAGAGGACGACGCGACAAAAAGATACAATAAAAAGCACACAAACAAATATGCGACCGGTCGTACAGCCAAGTTTGGTTCAAACAGGCTCGTAATAAAATTTCAACCGCTGCAAGCACATTTATAAAAATCGTTAAAATCTGAATGAAGAGTGCAAGAAACGGCACAAGTTCAGCTAGCTGGTGCTGCTGACAGCTGGCGCTAGGACGTCAACAACGAAAGAACACCAGTGAGGGACCTGATCGCAAACATTTGATGTAAAAAAAAATTAAACAGTAGCTAACAATTAATAAGAGAAAAAAAACACCCCATAATATAATTTATACATTTTTAATGTGGATTCTGTAACATTTATATTTCACACGTAATGCTATGTTAGTGATTCTATGCAGGCGACTTTTAAACAGCTTACAGGAAGTAAATACAGAACGGGTGTTTGCAACGGAGCAATATATTATTTTTGGTCTTTTCCTTCTCAGAAGAGAAAAAAATGGACCGGTTTTCGTGGTCAAATGGGCTCTTAGAAATAAACGAAACTTTAGTGATACAGCAGAGAGGTGTGAGACTGTATGACGGTGATGATAAGGTAAAGTTTTATTATTTATTAGCAGTTTTGTATTGCTACCAAAACAGAGACTCGGAATTAAGTAAGAAATTCTGTAAATTAGATTGTAGTGAGTCCAGGCACTGTTCATTATACATACAAGCATTGAAAAAAAACTTCTTTAAAACTGTTCATACTCGAAACATGTGAAGATTATTGCCATAATGAAAAATTACTTCCTGTATTACTACCAGGCAAAATTGGATGTTGGAGTCGCATTGCTGAGTACACATCGGTTGATCTGGAGGGACGGAAAGAATCACGTAAGGAAATTTTAAATACAAATAAAGCAAAGGTTATTCATTCTCATCCTAAATTGATCTTTTACTCAAAGATGAGCCATAAAAATAACAGTTTACACATGCAGCATTGTCTGCGGATATGAGATGTGCAGTTATAGTGCTATTACTTATGGTAGACTCCTTTTATTGTAAACAGTAACTTATGATTGTTGCCATGTAACTTCCAACATGAAACAAAAACTTTGGTCAACATTCACCCTAAATTAAAATAATTTATTCATATTGCTAGTTTTTATTATTGCTTTAACGTTTAAGGTGATTGTTTTATAACACATTATAGTTAAGTACTTTTCTATGATTTCTCTAATTATGACTTCTGCATTTCTTTTTTCCATTTGTCAGGACTGCTGCATGGCCATGCCCCTGTCTCAGATTATTTTCTTTGAGGAGCAGGCTGCAGGAATAGGAAAGAGGTACACAGAAGTTGGATAGTTAGTTAGCTAGTTTCAATTACCTTACTGTAACAACTGTTCCCATTGTTAAAACTGTAGTTTTATAGTAAGGTATAATAATACTTTTGGCCCTAGGCCTAACCCTATTTTAATGACTGAGAGACTCTTGAGGAGTGGTGGGGGCAATGTCATTATGAAAAAAATGCAAAAAAAGAGATTAAAGATAGTGATAAAAAGATTATCACTAAGTAATATTTCCTGTTTTAGCAGTGTCACACAACTTAACTCTATTCAAAAAAGCAATGATTGTTTTATTTTTGCCTTAAAGTGCAAAAATAGTAATCCACCTGCATCCATCACCTGGCAACAAGGAGCCTGGCCCATACCAGAACAGCAAGTACTCTTTCATCAAGCTGTCTTTTAAAGAACATGGGCAGATTGAGGTATTCCCACATGCACACAGTTTTCAGAGCTCATTCTTTTTTAATCTTTGCACTCTCTTCTTGATTTTCTATTCTTGGTTACCTGGCTGGAACTGACACCGTACCATTTAATTGCAGTTTTACAGGAGACTGACAGAAGAGATTACCCAGAAAAGGTGGGAGAATATGCCAGTTTCACAACCCATCTCAACAGGAACTGGTCCTCAGGTTAGAATCTGAACAAACAACATCCTCCTCAATTTATCTTAATCACAACACTGTTCCAGACTGCAAGATAAGAGCTAGAGGATCGTCCTGCTGCAAATTTATGGCTTTAAAGATTCAGATATTTTTGTCCAGTTTAATTGTTATCCACTGGGTGGCAGTCTTATTTTACATTTTTTTCATGTTAGTTGAGCTAAATAAACATATTTTTTTAAACATAGTTAGATTAGTCATTATCCAGTAAAGTTAAATAAAATCCACCATTTCCCTTAACATTTTTAAATACAGGGAGTTTTCTCTGGTGTTATATTTCTTTGTCCTTTGACTATAGTTATCAGCTGTTGAATTTACTGTTTAACTTTGTGCGTTTTTCTTTCCCTTTGTGGTCATGTAGACAGGAAGGACACGCGCAGTGGGAATTGTTGGCATTGAAAGGAAGATAGAGGAGAAGAGGAAAGAAACAGACAAGAACATTTCTGAGGTAATCTCTGAAAACCAAAAAGCAAAAAAAGCAAACAAATGACGCTATTGAGATCCTGTATTTTCAGCTGATTTGTGGAAATATCTCAGAAGGTAGAAATGAAATCCTGACATCACATAAAATATCAAAGCTACTAAAGGCAATGATATGGAGGAATAGCAATTTAAAAGCTAACATGAAAGTTGTATTTTAACTGTCTTGTAGTCGTGGATAGAGTGTCCTGTAAAATATTTGTATTTTACAATTAAATCTTCTAAACATCTGAAGCTTCAACAACTTCTCATGTTTGTGTTTAGGCCTTTGAGGACCTCAGTAAGCTTATGGTGAAGGTAAAGGAAGCTTTTATTGTGTTTTCCTGCAAATATATAATGGAGGTTATCTGCAAGTACCTTGCAAAAGTAATCATACCCCTTGAATTTCACAACTGTCAATGTATTGTATTAGGATTTTATTGGACAAAAACAATTGTGACAATTTTTACAAACGAAAATGTTCCATGCATTTGATTTCAGCCATCCTGAGTAAATAGTTTGTAGAACCATCTTTTGAGGCAATGGCAGGAGCTATTCTGTTTTCGGTATGTCTTTATCAGTTTTGCACATTTAGAGAATGAGTAGTTATTTTTAGGGGATTTTTTTTCTGTAAAATAGCCAGGCTATTTAGCTATATTTGCCATACTATTATCATATTTCACCATGTGAAAGATGTGTTCAGAGTTACATTTATTGTCAGTTTTTCCCAGGATGTAATCTTGCCTGAAGATATTATCTGACCACAGTACCTTCTTCCACATGTTTATGTTCCCTATGTAGCTTGTAGCAAACTGGAAAAGGGGCTTCATATGACTCCTTTCCAAAGCTTTCTTTTTTAGCTCCACAACCCTGACATGTCCGGCATATTATACTAATTAGATCACCTCTGAAAGCAGTTGTTGCTGTGTATTCTATTGAGGGGTATTAGATTAAAGTGTATGCATATTAGCATGTATCATTTTTCTTTCTCTATACAGGTAAACACTCCTTTGTGTTGGTTACAATCCTGTTATGTCTCAATAAAATAAATTTTTGGTTAGATGACACATTTTGAAGAGGTTAAAGGGGTAGGAATACTTTTGATGTGCATATGTTCAGTCACAAGTGAAAAGACCGCATATTCTTGATCAAATCAACCTCCAGTGTGATATTCTAACTGGCAGGCCAAAGAGATGGTGGAGTTGTCCAGATCTATTGCAAGCAAGATTAAAGACAAGCAGGGAGACATAACAGAAGATGAGGTAAGAATACCAGCAACAACATCAGATACAGTAACACTCTTAAAAATTAAAGTTTTTGCCTTCGTTCTTCAAATTTACAAAAGTATGAATCGGATACCATATTGCTTTTTATTAACTCATTGATGCTCAAAGATTAGCAACATTTTTTGAATCTACAGTTATGTTTCTTTTCATAGACAATTCGCTTTAAGTCTTACCTCTTGAGCATGGGCATTGCTAACCCTGTTACGAGGGAAACACACGGATCTGGTACTCATTATCATATGCAGCTAGCTAAGCAACTGGGAGACATGCTGCAGGCTCCTCTAGAGGTGGGTGTCTCATCCGTCTATCTACACAAGAATAAAACAAATTCAGGTTTTATTCTTGCGACTCTTGCATAAATTTCATACTCTCTCTATGCTGCCATCTCAGGAGCGTGGCGGTATGATGGCTCTCACAGAGGTGTATTGTCTCGTCAACCGTGCCAGGGGGATGGAGGTGATGCTCACATGTTGATCGTGTCAGCTGATACTTCATGTGACATAAGTTGGTAATTTGTACAGTTACACCCCAGACAAACATCTATGCTTATGTTTTGTTTTTTTCTTTCCTTTTTCCCCCAGCTTTTATCTCCTGAAGATTTGCTAAACGCCTGCAAAATGTTTGAGTCCTTGAAACTACCCTTGAGGTGAGTTTGACTTGTTTGTATTGCATTGTTTAAATGAGCTGTGTGTTACATTCCTTTAGATGCTGAGCAGGTTAAGTGTTTAGCATAGCACGAAGCTGACCAGGCTCTTCCTGCCTGGCTTCCTGTTGTGAGAACGTCTGTCCAGGCTTCCGCAGCTGTCATTTCCTGTTACTTCCTGTGTTTCTTCTTCTTTTTTTTTTTTGAAATAACAAAAGCCAAGTTTTCCCATATTGGTTTTGGGTAACTGGTCCTTGTGAACCTAAACTTTGTATTTCAATAAAGTAATCATGGACCTTTTTAGAAAATTTGGTGCTGCAACCACAAACTTCTATGCATAATACTGGGATTTTATTTGACAGAGGACTGGTGAAGTTAAGGAAGATAAAACATGGGTTTCAAAATTGTTATCTTCTTAAGTTGGAGTGTGGAATCCATATGTTTAAAGCCCCTTTTAATCTGATGTCCTGAAATAAAACCAAAGGATATTTGTGTCTCATTAACTTCTTTTTGTTGTTCTTGTTTCAGTTGTTGCCATTTTTTATACCTTTAGATCAGATGCCTAAATTCTGTATATCAGTCCTGATCAGTCATTTCTTTTCAACTAGTTATAAGATGATCCACGTTCTCCCACATCCAGTTGAACTGATTAATAAACAGTGCCTTTCTTGCATATTTTATGTGTATATTTTTTATGTATTGATGTCTGTGTTTTTTTAGCTTTGCTCTCAATGCCTGACCGATTTCCTTGCTTCAGGTTTTTTTTTGTTTGTTTTTTTTTTGTCTTGTGTGTAGGCTGCGTGTGTTTGACAGCGGTGTGATGGTGGTCCAGCTGCAGTCTCACAGTGAAGAGGAAATGATAGCCTCAGCTTTGGACAATGTGAGTTTCAACCTTTACGAACGTCATACTTGTTCCACTATCTGCTAAATATTTGAGGCATTTACCCTTATTATTTGTCATTGTGATTTGTGATTTAATTGCAGGTGACAGAAAAAGGTTCCCTGACAGCAGAGGAGTTTGCAAAGCTTTTGGGTCTTTCTGTTCTTCTGTCTAAGGAGCGGTAAGCTAACATAAAATAGTCATTATCTATGTCTTAAGTTTGACAGTTGATAGACTTTTTAAATTTTTTCCCTTAGTTTTGCACATGCTCTTCTTTATATGTGTTCTGTTTGCTTTTCATTCTCAGGTTGCTGCTTGCTGAGAAGATGGGCCACCTTTGTAGGGATGACTCTGTTGAGGGTTTAAGATTTTACCCAAACTGTTTTTGATCTGTTTAAATAAATACTAAGAATATAGGATGAACATAAAAAACTATACATGATGAAGTCTGTCTGGTGATGACACTTTGCTGTTAGTGTGGGTCCTCTTCGTTGCTGTTCTTTTTTTATAGATTACCTAATCTGTGAGGCAAAGTTCTTGTCTTAATTAGCGTTTTTCTAAATTACCTCTAAATACTGTATATAAGGAAAAGGTTCTACATTATTTTACAGAATGCTCTTAATGCTGTCTGTTTATTTGATGTATGTTTTCCACTTTCTTGTCTTAATGATTTACCTGCAGGCTTATTTGAAGCTAGCACACTGTTATGAAACTCTTGCAGCCTCTAGTATCTGGATCCATTGTTCCAAAGTAAGCCACACATTTTTATAATAAATGGTTGGAAACTTTAGCTTTTTTCCTGTTTGTTGAGCAAAGTTGAGCAAAGTGCCAGCATGTCTGGATGTGCAGCATTTCAGCGAACCATGTCACTTGACTTTCTTTTTGATATTTTGTCTTTCAGTCTTGTCTATCAGAAGAAGTTAGTTTTGTTCATTACAGGTCAAAATGTAATAAAACTTCTACAAAATTTCCTTCCAATTTGGCTTGTTTCCTAGAAAACGGGTCAGTTCCAAATGACCTTCGTCGAGATATTTCTGTGTTTACTTATGACTTGTAACTAAACAGACTTGTAACTAAACATAAATCAAAGCATTTTATTATCTAGCAGTGGAAGCTGCCATTTTACAATATGTCCTACATCAACTTGCTGCAGAGAAACTAATACATTTGTAAAATATGAGCATTTAGTAATACTTACCAGTCAATGGCCATATCTATTTAGCTTTGATCTGTGTGGAGCTTTTGAAACTCAGAATCAGATCACGATTTGTCCCCGCTGTGAACTAAGCTGATCAGTAAACTGTTTCATCCCCAGAGAAGCTTCCTGTATTTTTATTTTTTTCTGCCCCGCTCTCACTGAAGGAAAAATGAAGGTCGGTGAAACTGATTAGATTAGCTTGCCATGTGGTTCACTTATTGATAATAGTTGAGCTCAATTCATTCAGGAAATCTGGCTTGAGGCAAGTAGGTCAATACAAATTTGTTTAAATTTTAAGATATTGCTTGTTCTGCTTTATCAGTGCGAGGTGGACTTGATATGACAAATGTAATAAAGGTACGGTAATATATCTTGGTAATTTTCTTACTATTTATTACTTGTCAAAATGCATATTCAGAATATAGAATAAGACTCTTTTATTGAAATGTTTTGTTACTTTAACCACGTGCTACACATGGTTTGAATAATTTTTAGTTTTGGCCATTGTTTTCTTGAACAGGGGGTTTCCTGTTTTTCTGTGGAATAGTGAACTAATCTAGTTTTATTTTAGAGGAAGGCAAAATGATGGGAACAACTTTCAAATCAATGGATTCTGTGCATGTTGCGGAGTGTGAAGGTTAAACTGAGGCAAAATTTTACTAGGCCATTGACTCTAGATACATTCAGATATATTGGGATTTTTTTCATCTCCAGGGCTCAATTTTGTCATGAAGTTTTAAATCATTGTATCATCCAGTTTACATCTCTCAAGTTGCTGATTCACTTTTGTGAAAATAAATAAATAAATGCATAAATTTTTTTGAAAGCATTGTATATAACAATTGGATATGTGGTCAAATAAGTGACATATTTGATAAGCAGGGGGACTGCTTTTTTAGTTAGTCCGCTAGTTTCAGCTCTATGCTAGTTGTAAATGAATTCTTCCATATCTTTGTGACATTGTTTGAAGTCTTTTTAGTATATTTGGTGAATAGATTCAGAAATTATGCTTTTTACTTTTTTAATTTCTCTATTTCTCTGGTGACACACTACACAACACCTTTAGCCCATAAAGATAATCTAATAGATAACTGGCAGAGCTGTTACAGGTATGATTACAGATGTTTGGACTGAAGGTAAGGTTAGTATCTGATGAGCCACAGTAGTTTAAACTATTTCATGTATTGATTGAAACTATGAAATTGTTAGATGATGAAATAACTACACAACGTGTTCACATTTGGAGAAACATCTAAGTGTAATTATTTATAAACTGACCTGTGAATACGTTTGTTCATTTATTTATTTTAATTTCACGGCACTTATCCTTATCCTATAATAGGTTATTTAAATAAGTTGGATTGTGACATTACTATAGTCTCATTATCCAGTAATTATCGCTTATTAACATAACATTCCAAGTATGCCTGGACTGAAGTAAAGGACAGTAATTTGTTTTATTTTTAATGGAAATAAAATCCGGGAGCAGATCAAATGAATGCGGTGTGCTAACTGTCGAGGGACTATGGGTAGACGGCACGCGCTCTTCAGCTCAAACACTCTCGGACTTCAGTATCGCTGGATGTCGGTGAACCGTTTCGTCAGGCTGAAAGGGAACATTATTTTACCGCAGTTCCTGCTGTACGTAAGAAATTGGAACGAAATAATGTGTAGGCTTTCGCAAACAAGATACGTAAGTACAACATTATTACCTATTGCCCATAACTACGTACTATGTTGACTACAGCTCACGCGTAATAGTATGACTTACATTTATAAATAAGTGATAGTCGTGTGTTTAAAAGACCTAAGGCTGTATGTTGTTTGGTTTGACTGCAGTCTGACTAAAAGAGCTCCTGGAATTCAATGTGTGTCGGCTAAATATTTTTATTAATGTTGTACATTTTATAACCTTTTTTTCTGTTTTCATAAGACAAACTACACGTGTTTTGAAAAAATAAAATAAAATAAATTATTATTGCAGTATTGGACTTAATCCTCTTTTATATCTTTTAGTCAGTGCTTCTTTTTTTAGGTAATTGCACGTGTAGTCACAGAAAAAGTGCACATATTGTGCAGCTATTGTTTTATACTTTTATTTGTAAATTTATTTTTGTATGTGTTTATCTGTTTAATCTTTGTGGCAATATTTTTGCCTTAGAGCTTACTGTCCATTGTTTGTACAGACTTGTTGATTAAAGGTGTACCTAAGGATATCAGTAAAGGAATCTGAACTAACTGTACAAATGCCATAGTACTATCAGCTTATATAGCATTTAAGATATTTTTAATCCTAATCCTAAAGTTTTGTGGTGATAAAAATCTTGGATATCTCAAAGATTAGCAAAAATCTAGATTTAGTATTTTTTTGTATAGTTCCACACAATTTGTTACACAGTTAATGTGCCCCATTGAATTCTGCTAAAACATTGTTTTTCTTTCTTCTATTATCATACAAAATGATGCATTCTATAATACCATCATTTAGGGCTGCACCATATTGGAAAATCATTTGATGGCGATAATATCGATAAATATTGCGATGACAATATCAGTTTTGATATATACCTGCTTTCTTTCCTTTCAATCTGTGCTTCCAACTATATGTGACCTTTATTTTTGACTGGGGCTTAAAATCACAAGCTGTACCTGAGATAAACTACTTTATTTAAGCAATAGAGAACACCATTCAAAAATGTGTGCAGTCACCCATAAATAGAATTTTGCTCTTAGTTTTGAACAAAGCCCTCGAGAGGAACTTAAGCTAGGTTGTGACGACAACTCCTTATTCCCTTTGCGAGTTTAAAAGGAAGAGGAGGACCAACCTAAAAAACCAGAAAACTGGTGTTTGTTGTTTCATACTATGAGCTTCCTGTTTTCCATAGCTCAGTAGAAGGAAAACCCCTTTTCAATGTCTTTGTCCATTTGAGATTGGAGACTTTGTGAATGATTGTGTTTTTCTTAAAAAAACAATTAAATTTTTTATCTTTGCTTTATAGATGTGAACGATGGTTGAGTAAGGCGGTCATGTGGTGTGAAAGTAAGAAGAGAAACAGACATCGGAATGCCACAGACTGTCTTGCTGCTGCCCTTCCTTCTTGTGCTCATAGGATATGGTGAGTGTCGCAAAGACTTTCATCTTTATTATAGGGTGTATTTGAAAATGCAGTTGGGGTTTTTTTGTCTCAAATGCAAAGGATACATGGCTTCTAAATACCATAGTACAAATGTTCAGTCCCTAAGTCTATCATTCAATAAGGTGAATCACAAACACAAAACAGTTTGTGATAATAAATTGATGCACTGCAATGAAGAGGCAGCTTCTGCCTGCTCCATCTTTATTTCATTGAAAGTTACTATGTGAGAATGTAGTTAGAGAAACAATGAGGGCCATACTGTCATTGAATAATCAAAAAGTGATGTAATGTCTATCTTAAATATTTATATGCCCACAAAAGGCTACAAAAATTATAGAGTTCTGTTTATTTTTTATGAAACTCTCTAACATTTGCTAGCTTGGATTGATTGGACATAGCCAACCAGGGGAATGCTATTTTCATTTATTTGTAGATGTAAAAGTTCATGGCATAATCCAATTTTTCCCTTATCTTGCTTTTGCCCTTGCTCTTTGTGGGCAATCACCATTAATGCACAAGAACCTCTAGCAGTGTAACCAAACTTCAGAATTATGCTTCTACTGTACTTTGTAGCTATTATTATTATTTTTTTTGTTGTTCTGGGGTTTGAAGCCTATTATTGACTCCTCTAAACATATTTCTTGCTGTTGTGACCAACTAGTTAATTCATTTTCTCATCTGATGGTCACATTTTTCAGGAGAAGACTTTTGGCTTGTCCAGTTGAATCTTATGGAATCTTTTTATCGTTAGAATGCAAAATTAAAAGTTATTTTACCAACAATGCAGAGGTATAGAGAATAATTCTAAATATCTTTTTCTTTGCTCTTTTTCAGCTTTCGCAGGGCTCAGTATTTGGCCCTCTTTCCATGAGGCCTTTAGCAATGGGAGTGTATTTGTGGACTTCAGCGCAAAATCAAATAACACCATCACCAACATGAGCCTCTCTCTAGTCAACATGGAAACCAATACTTCATTTCTTTCCCGGACCCTCCCCAGCAACCAACTGGTTGGTAGGGAGGAGTTTGATTGTTCCTGCTTCCTGCATGCAGGAACTTTCCGGTTCCTGCTGAGGCAGACAAGCATCACCACTGTTTCTCATGCTAACAGAACAGATGCCAGCAGCACAGAAAGCTCAGCCTACTGGTGGAGCTCTGAACTGCAAGTGCAGTGGCCCACTTTTCACATTTCTGTGGAGAAAGCAAGAAACCACTCTGAATATTTTCAGGTAAAACAAACAGAAATTTAGTGTATCAAGCAATTTTTTGCCTGTTTACTGTTGTACAGTCAGAAAAAAAAATCAATAATTTGCATACCTCTCTTTTGTTGGTTATTCGCAGGTTGTGTTATCCACTAATGAACACTTTCAGGCTTGCTCCAGAGGCACTGACTCTGCCCTCTTCTTAGAAGTGAGTTATATGGAGTACAACCAGATCGGACAAAGTACCATTGACAGAGTTCGAGCTCAAACACGGAAACCTATCAAGCCGCTTCGTTTGCAGAGTGTTGAGCTGCCCTGTGCTTTCCCGTTCACTGAGAGAGACTTCTTAAGAGTGGCTCTGCGATCCCCTCACACAATACAAGAAGTGAAGGACTTTGTTCCTCTCTATCTGTCCCGTATTTTCTCCTACAAACTACTGGTGGAAAATGCCAATGCTTATAAAAGTGGTTGCATGAGCACAATGACTGTTAAGATGATATCCCCACCTTGCACTCATGTCAATGGGAAAATACTGCTATATAATGCAGGCCTCGCAAGGGGGGGTGACTTAACTTCTCTGTCGATGGAGTTTAGACCAGAGGAACAATCTTCTTCTGTGATTGCATCTAATTGGCTCACACAAGGGGAGAATGAGACTGAATTCAACTGCTCTGTTTTTTACCCAGGAAGAAATAAGTATTGCTTCCGCTTTGTTTTCAACTTCAGTCAATCCCCTAGTCCAGCACAGACATGTCTGGTGGTTTACAGAAGAGCAGGTGAGATTTAGTTGATTAGTTTTGTTGCCATATGAAATATAAATAACCAAATTTGTTTTTTATAGATCCACAGTGTCAGTGGAAGGCAAATATATATTTAGCAAATATTTAGCTCAGCTCATAAAACTAAGCTACAATTCTAAAACTTTGTAATCACCTTAAGTGTAAATGTGAATGACCTTAAAGTGTATTATGATGCAGTATACTGTATGGAGGTTTTTCACCAACATGGACTGAGAAACTGGTTAGAGCTGATGGGACTTAAATACAGGGTAATCAAGGAAGAAGACCTGCTAGAGCTTTCTATGGCTCAACACAGGGCAGAGGTTCACCTTTCCTATTGAGCCATGCCCCACATACAGCCAAAACTATAATAAAAGAGTTTAGATGAAAACTTTTTTTTTTCTCTTTGCCTGGACTAGAATCAAATCTAGTCCAGAACTAGATTTGATTCTGAATCTATGACAAGCTTTAAAAATAGATGCTTTCCATTTAGTTTGACTGATTATAAGATACATTTAAAAACTATACAAATTAATCTTATGATGGTGAAATCTGATAGAGACGTAGGACAAACAAATTCTGGTTAGATTTAGAGGGAAAGGTGGTTTTGAAAAACTATTGACTTCATTTGTGTTGATTGAGCACATAAAATCCAAATAACATACATTAAGGATTGTGTTTGCAACATGACTAAAGGCGGAGGAGGTTAAGGGGTATAATACCATAATTACACTATATGTGTATTTAATTTTGTGTTGCAGAATCTTGGGGACCCTGGCACCCATGGAGTGTTTGCAGTGCGACTTGTGGAGAGGCAGTGAGGGAAAGAGTTCGAGAGTGTTTGCTGCCCTCTGGTGTGCGAGGCACACATTGCACTGGCATGATGAAGGAACAATCTCTATGCTCCCTGGAAGACTGTGATGGTAAGTGCTGTTAAATCAATTTTTTACACAAATATGTATTCTCTAAAGCAGTGGTTCCCATAATATCCTATAGGCAGAAAATTGCCTGGAGCTATTTTAGTTACATTAAGGTTATTTTCCTTTTACTCCTTAGTGTTATCTTCTCCATCTCCATCTCTTCCCTCTGTACCTGTGGGAGCATCCCCGCTTGGTGGAAACATGATTGTGGTGTTGGGTATTTCCCTCTGCTTGGCAGTGATCATGGCAACAGTTGTGGTGACTGTGTGGAGAAAGCTTTGCCAAACCCCTCAGTGTAGCTCAGTCCACAGAGGCTCCATTCATTCCCCTGGTGGGCGCAAACTTTCAGATGAGGCCTCCATCTGTGGCCATAGCCTCCAAAGGCCCAGCCTCTCTGATGGTCATTGCCCATCGGGGGCAGTCGTTCCCCAAAAAGAGAGACCCTCGCTCGGAGCACAGCCTCTCTCACCACAGGCACTGAAATCACTTTCACAGGATCCAGAAAGACTATCTCCCACAGGTCAGAAGGTGCTACCACCAATATTTGGGTATGTTTACATATTTTTTTTATCAATATTTTTTATCAGTGTTTAATTATGTTTGTCTCATCTAGCTTTAGTAAACAAGACACCATATTCTTTGTAGCTATCGTTTGGCTCAGCAGCAGCTGAAAGAGATGAAGAAACAAGGGTTAAAAGAGACCACGCAGCTGTACCATGTCTCTTCAAGTCCTGTCCATGATACTGTGGTAGAGAACTGCACCTCACCCACCACCTCACCAATTTCTTCACCTACTGAGTTTGCTTGTTCTGCCCTTCCCTTGAGTTTGCAGGACAATGTTAACCACAGCCATTTTTGTACATCGACTCCCTTATCTGGGACATTGGGGGTCTCATCAGACAGACTGAGTCCAAGGGGGGAGATAGTTTTAGGTCCTCCTCCTGTCTCTAGGAGGAGCTCTAAATGGCGTGACCGCACAGCTGACTGGGTGGAGATGGTAGAGAGGAGCAAGATGCCCGGTCTTAGGGGAGAAGGACATGAAGCATCGGCTAATAGTTTCCACAAGAATCCAAACTTCAGACGGACCTCCAGTTTTAGTGACACCAAACTCCTTTCGACTTCTTCAGCTCAGTCCACGCAGTTTAGAGAAAGGAGCATGACCCAGGTCATATACCCATCTTTATTACTTTTTACCTCAATTTTTATCCAGTTTATATACTCTAAAATACATTGACTCAAGATCAATAAAGATGTGATTCCACATTGTCCTTTTCAGGTGGGATCGCGGACGCTTCCAGAAGGAAGTTCTTGGACAAAAGGAAGATGGGAGAGACAGCCTCACCCGTCTTACCCCATCCCAGAACACAGAGTCTCAGACTGGAGTACTATCAAACCCCAGAGTAATGAGCAGAGGAAGGTTTGGAAGGGGACAGCAAATAATAGTCAAGTCAAGCACACTGGAACAAACACTAACAATATTTCAATATCTGAGACAAATGCTAAAGACTTTTGTGGGAGAGATGAAAGAAAGAGGATTGCCGACCCTGAAGGCAGAGGTGGAGAGTTAGTCTCAGGGATTGGCGGTCCATCCCTTACACATCCTTGGTCACTTGAGGTGAAACAGCTGGGTGTAGACCGAGCTGAGCGGGCTGAGCAGAACTGGAACCGCCGTGGCCCATCACCTATCCAAAGGAACATCCTGGCCCGGAAACTGAAAGAGGCTCAGTCCTGCTCTGGAGCCAAGGGACGCCAGCGCAGCTCCAGCTTTAACGTCTCATCATCTGATCGAAGGAAAGATTGGTGCAACTCTCTGCCAATGTCTAGAGACCAGAGCAGCAGCGGTGGCTCCCCCTATAGGCTAAGTGAGGCGGAACAAAGGATGCTGGACTTGGATCTATCCCCAGATTTTGTACAGGGGAAGCAGTAGAAAGTCAGTTATTTTTACAATATTATGTTAATTTTATATGTTAAAAGAACAAATAGAACAACTAACTCTTTAACATTTTTAATGCATTACTTTTAATATTTCCATGGTATAATGAGCATGTTCACCCTTCTGCAAGGTTAAACACCAGCTAGATTAGTGATAGATTTCAAGATGCAATTAAAAAAGGTTTATATCAACTGTAAATCTACAGTTTCAGCAATGCTGCGAAGTCTCAATGCTTATTACAGTAACAATTGGGGTGTGTTCTGTTGTTCAGGCAGGGATTTTGTATTCTAATTTGTGTAGTAGTACATATGCAGTATTAAACTGCAATTGTGTTCAACAACTGACACAGTCCCTTTGATTGGAGTTAAGAGGGCTGAAGACAAATTTTCAAATTCATATATTTTTTAGAACCACATATCCTTTTCTACCATTTCCTAAGTATGCATTAATTAATGTCTTCATCACATAAAATCACATTGAAATACATGAAGTATGGGGTTTTAACATAAAATATGAAAAAAGTTGAGGGGCATTAACTCTTTTGCAAGAGTAGGAACACTGGTGAAACAATAACGCTAAAATACTGTTTGTTTAAAAATCTGCCAATTTTACATTCTCAGAAATCCTCACTGGAAAAAAATAAAATTAAATTATGTTTTGTTGATTTTAGCAATAATTTGAAGTTGAAGCAAAGTAATTAAAATACAAAGAATTTATTTTTTTTTTTAAATACCTTGTTTTCTTTAATTTTAGACAGAAGCCTGTGATTTTTAAATGTCCCCAGCTCCACTTCCTGCAATGTCCAAAAAAACCAGGGGCCGCACCTTCATAGTGGTGTGTCTAAGAGAGTACCAGAGGCCTTTCCAAGTCCCCCACACCACACCATTGTCATACTCAGCCTTGTATTCCCCCCTCCGATAGAACTTGCCATTTAGGTTGGCTGCATGACACCTGCAGATAGAAGGCAGTTTATAATCTTAAATGAACAGTGCAAGATATATATCTTTTGAGACGCATTTTTATGTGAATAGAAACTGAAGAAAATACCTGTTGAACCACCAACCAGCCTGATTCTCTTTGGCACAGCTTCCCTGAAGGTAGCGGTCATTATCCTGAAAATAACAATTATCATCAACAGGATTTGTGCACCATAAAAAATACAACCAGTAGCACCTGAAAACCTAAAAAAAGCAGTGCAGATGGCTGACCTGATCTCCAGTGCTAAACTGCATCCCACTAAGGCAGGAAGACCACTGCTCCACCATTCCTCCACCACCAGTCAGAGCATCACCAGCTTTCCCACTGTACTGCCCGTACTGGAGACGATACTTATCCTGGAGGGAGAATTTGTAAAAGGCTTAGTTGTATTGCTCTCTGTTTATAGTGTTTCTCCAGAAAGTATAGTTACATAACAATGCTTTTGTGATTACAGCTTCATCTGTGATCCTGAAGTTCTCATAAAATGCAAAACTTCTCTTTCCATCCCAGTCCATGAGATCAATCTTTACCAGATTTTTATCTGCAGGGAGACAAAACAGGGAAATTAATTTTTTTTTATACATAACATTAGGCATTTAAGGGAATACAGTGGATCTCAAAAGTGTACATAACCCTGCCATACCTCAAAGTTTGTGTGATTTTTAAAAAAAAAAGATATTTAAAAAAAATGTTCACACTAAAATGTACAGGTAGTGTGTATAATTCAATTGAAAGAATAATCTTTTGAGCGGAAAAAAGAAAACTAAAATAAGAAAGCTACAATAACCTGGCAGCATGGAGGTGCACACTCTTAACCCCTAGATAATGCTGTCACAATTTTGCCTCAAAAAAGCACATGGTGGTAGGCCATAAGTGGCTTATGGCCTACCACTCATGACTGCTAAAGAAGAACAATACTTACCAAGGTTTATATACATTATACCTTACTTAGCTAATTTACTTACCCACTTTGCAAGACCTAAACCTTTAATTTAATCTTAAAAATACTTGTGTGCACACTTATACAACTAGGTCATTGCAGCTTCTCTTTTTTTTTGTATTTTTCCCTGAAGAAATTGGTTTGTGTCAGTTGAATAGTAAAAGATATATCTCATGTGAAAGATGTTTTCTTTATGTTCTTTATATAGTTTAATTTTCTTTTTTATATCACAAAAGCTGGTATCTAAATAGAAGTGCATAACAAATTTGAGAATCACTGTGTCAATAACATAATTACCATTGTTTCTAACCTTCTGACAGTAGAGCATTCATGTGCTCATTCCCCAACCAAAACTCATCATTCCACAGTTTGAATTCTCCAAAACCATCTCTGTAGTCCACCCAGTCTCTAAAAGAAGGATTGAATTGATATTTTACTTCAGACAGCTCTGCTGCCTGTAAAGGTTTTCTTCTTTTGCAACTGAAGAATATCAGCTATTTATCTGGTAAGATAAATAGTACCTGTTAAAGTCAACTTTTCCATGCCGACGCCTCTGAAACACTGTCCATCCTCCTCCGTCTTCCATATCACAGTAGACTAAAAACGGCTCCTGGTTTAACTTGGGTCTGATGCGATAAAAGCCGCTTGGTGATCTCAACCTATCATAAAGTTCGGAGCAGTCTCAGAAAACAAGATTGAAAAGATTTTCATTTAATTATGAAAATGAATAGATAAAAACAATGAAAAAAATCGTAATTTTGTAAAATATTATAACAAAGGAAAGAAAACAAGTGCAAAACAAGTGTAACTTAAAGAAAATATGAAATGAAATAAACATTGGTTAGTCAGTTACTGTTGTTATTATAAAAGTATAATTTTTCATGTCATTTTGTATGTTTCTGTGTGCTGTAGTTAATTATTATTTTCATGTGTGCAGGTTATATGTTTAGAATCAAGTATTATAACTATGGTTAGATGTAAATAATTCAGTTTTATGTAAGCTGTAAAAATAGATGATTATTAATAATAGTAATAATTATAATTTATATTAAAAGAAAGATTGAGTAAATTTAGTACAAAAATAACAATTATTTCATATGCTCTTGTAAAATTTTGTGATAACTGATATTAATTCCTTTCTTACCTTTGTCATGGACAATCAAATTTCCAGCTGGAGGAATTGGTTTAATCACTTTGTTGTCCAAGGTGTTGTTGTTTTGGTTTACATCGGGTGCCGGGTCAGTCTGAGGTTTACTGTTGGATTCAGCAAACTCAAGCGGTCTAAAGTATCTATACATTTGGAGATGCTCAGTCATCCAAGTTGTGATCAGCAATTTATTCTCTAGTTTCCTTATGTTAGTCTTGAGAGTTGCAGCCTCTGGTCCACATGGATCAGTTTCCTGAAATAAGAAATTTTGCAGTTAGAAATTACAAATGTTTTCAAGATGCAGACATTTGTCTTTTCTGTTGTTGATTCATAACCTTGTTTATGGTTAGAAGAGGAGGAATATCCCTTCTGCAAAATGATGTGAAGTACTTACGAAAAGCTGCCCAGGAGCTGCTATGGTTGAGCAGACCAGATGCAGTAGCAACACTGCTATGGTATTCACCAATAACATGCTTCCAGTAATATTTGTCTGAAAATAAAATTACAAATTATTGACCACATCTAACAGATTCAAACACTTTTTATGAAACAAAACTGCTTCAAGCCTACCTTCATTTCACAACACTTCCCTTTTGTTTTCTCCATACCATATGTTATTTCATCTCTAAAACATGTCAGTCTTATTTATAGGCTGGGTCGGTTCTGCATGGAACACATTAGGTAAATCAGACCTGAACATTCCAGACAAATGCTGAACTTGGACCAGCTTGATTTTTTTTTTCATTTTGTTACTCAAAAATGGTAGTGGTTCTAAATCATGCCTAATCCAAGAATTCACCATGCCCTATTGGACATGAAGTACTGAAAATTCTTCACATGCTGTTCTAGGGAGGGAGTTTCTTTTAACATCAAGCAGGCATCCAATTAAAATACAGTCATGATTGTTACATTTTGGAAAGGGATGTAATACATGAACACTTGCTATCAGGCAAATGCTATCAGCCTACAGAAGATAGTAATAGATTTTATTTATAATGCCCAAAAGGTAGCTTAGTGGTATTTCTCCCTTAATGTTAGTGCTTGTTGATTATGGGTAGTGATGGCCGCCAGATAATGCTTCTGCATATTGGTGTTCCCGCTAAAGCCTTTTTTTTTTTTGTTCTTTTTTTTGCCCCTATTTTCCCTTTACGCCAATCTTACAACGTCCTGCAGTGTGTGGTGTGTTACTTTGTGGTGTGTTGAATATGCCCGACTTTAGATCGGGAATCCCAAACTGTTGACATGGCAACTGAGAGTCCGGTGGACATCGGAGGTGATATGCGGAAATGTTTATTACTATATGTAAAGGTCATTTTTATATATGTTTATTATATGTGGTTATGTTTATTCAGTTAAAAATGTTAACTACTAAAAAACATAACTCACCTCCAAATCATAGTGCAGCAAATAGAGCGGCTGCTCCCGCCTCTTTTATCAAACGGCTTTTCTTGTTGTTTCGTCTTTTATCGCTTAAAATGAGACAAATTATCACTGCTGCTTCTACATCGTCATCCGTGATTGTTTATTCTAAATTTATCGTATGTTGGGGGTTTTACTGGATTTTCTTCTGGAATCGGGATGTTCGTGAGTGGAATCGGTTCGTGTGTGTTGCTCCTGCCGTGTGGCTGGACACACGAACCGATCGAACCTGTTGGACTTTTATTAGTTCTGTGGTCATAGAGGTCTGGAAAATCGGCCAACAATTTTAAAATCGTGCCGTGTGAACCAGACCTAAAACTCACAAGCTTTACTCCTCTCATCTCGTCTCGACCACTGCTAACGCTCTCTGACTCTGGTCGCTATGGTAACGTTTACATATCCCTTCAAAATTAGATACAGATGCGCCACAAAAAC
>CAEFZX010025104.1:0-28397 GCA_903066825.1 Alfaro cultratus | reverse complement strand
ATATATATATATATATATATATATATATATATATACATGCCTTGTATAGCAAGTGCAGTCATTCTGTTTTACTTTAATGATACCATGCGATAGAAAGCATATTTGGACATAAAAATGGCCTTGTTCCGTCTTACCCTGAGATGATTCCGGTAGATGCATTGTTTGTTTCAACCACAGAGATTTCTTTTTTCTCCTGTGGAAATAATACACTGCAGACACTCTGCTGTCACTGCACATCGTCTCACACTGAGACGGGACATGAGGGGGCTGCTGATGTACGCCGTCTTGTGAGCTGAGCTGCACAGACATTATGAGGCCGCTCCCTATTGCTGTCAGGGTCTGTGGGGCCTTCAGGGTCATAGAGCTACTGTAGCTACGCGCTAGAGTTAGCATCTTCTAGACAGCGCTGTTCATGCCTTTGGCCTGCCTAATGTTTAATATCCCAAACACAACCACTGCACTCAAACCAATAGCTAAAATGTAATTAATGTGTGTAAAGGTTCAGCCTAATTATGTCTTAGAATTCACATACGGGTTTGTAAGACGGTCTTAATGCTAACTGTTGATTGTGGCTTACAGGCAAACCGTTGGCAAGATAACTTTATTCTACAGCAGAACTGTCAGTGCTATAAAGAAGCTGTCCAGCATGTAAACTAACAAGCATTGACGTCTGTTACAGATCTCAAGTTAACAAACTAAATGGCTTTTCCAAATGAGTGCAGCTCCTAGTAGCAGGCGTTTGTTTGCTAGCTCCTCATAGCAATCCCAGGCTCGAGGTCCAAGCTTGTGGGCAAAATGGAATAGCTCCAGCTGAATGTTAATGTGAGCTGAAGTTCTTAACTCATGCCTACATTTGTGGGTAACAATGGCAGCCTACTTTTATTACTATTGAATTTTAGATAGAGAGAAAATATACTCTTATATTTGGACACAGTACATTTGATTTAACAAGCAAGATTTGCTTTGACTTTCAGTTCTCCAAAATAGGAACAGGGGCAAATTCTTTACATGCACTCTATCAAAAGACACACAGCATAACCTTTAAACTATCTGACCTAAAAAAAAAAAAAATTAAAAAAAAAACTTTGGACACTAAGCATGTAAAGTTGGCAAGTTAGTTACAAATTGGCTAAAGGTAATTACAATGGTGCTTCAGTTATATAATAATTATCCCAGCAGTGATTTTTTTTAATTGTGCACCAATTAAAGGTTCTTTATCAAGTGTGAAGTTATGCTACTGCAATAAAAAGTGAATTAATTTTAAGATTTTTTGTACATTATTTCAGCAACAAACAATACTGATTATTAAGCTCTACCTGTAAATGAGTTATGTAATCCTAACTGATGCAGTGGTTGCTTTTTTTTTATTAATTAAATACTCAAAGAAGTAACATATTTTCACTGTCCATCTCATAGGGGAGCATTTAACTCAACTATGAGTTAGATGGTCATATTTGAGACAAATATGAAGCATTTTTGAGTCAAGCAAGATTATAAGTTAAGACATTAAAAACAAGTTTTATATAGGAGAAATTGTTGTTAAAACTGCATTTGTAAGCTTATTTAAACAATATCACATGCAAATGTGTTCACTCATAAAAGTTAAATGTGGTTGCAGAAAAATATTACGGTGTGAAAGCTATTCTTTGGGCTGGGCAGCATACTCTCTAATAATAATTTATATTTTTGTTCTACTCCAGGCTATTGTTTTTAGCTGAAAGGATCATTTCCAAATCAAAATCTTTGAGGAAATTGCATCTCAGGTGACACAAGAAGGTTTTGCAAGACTGAGCTGCAGCCAGCAGCTGTAAAGCTAGTAAGGAAAGAGAAAACAAGCCGCACAGTGGTGTCCTACACTTCCCTCTATTCATGACTCAATGCACACAGTGCTGATAGTTACATCATATGCTGGTCCTTCAAGAAACAAACTCATTTAGAATTAATTAAATTATGATTGTTTTTGACACTACGTGCTCACTTACCCTCCTGGGACCTTTGGGCTTCATCTCGTACACATCAATTGTGTAATTAGATCGTCGCCCAAATGTGTCAAACTGGATGTTTCCTGTCATACCTGGTACTTGAACCTGCAGTTGTACCAAGAAAACAATTATAACACCTGTTCTGAGCACAAAGCAAGAAGGCAAACACTCAGCCTGGCAGAAAATGTTATATGAGACTCAGCATGTTTTGTTATGGCACATTAAAAAATAAAATAAAATAATGTTTCCATTTGCAGCAGAGGTTTATCAAGAGTTGTTATTTGTAAGTCTTCCCTTGTGATAAAAGTAATGGCACCAGACATAATCAAACACAACAAGCTAAGAAATAGACATTCAGAATGTATCAAAAGTGAAGACAAAGTTTCTCCTCAGTCCTACCATTTTGAGTGCCCTCTCTATGTCGATGCCTTGGCTCCAAGGCACAGCGGGGTTGGCGAGGCAGTCACCAGCACTTCCTCTGCGTGACACGTCTACTCGCTGGCGGCGAAGATACCGGAAGGCCTCGGCGATCACAAGGATGGCATCATGGGTCAGTGCTGATGTGTACTGAGACAAAGACCAAACGAGAACCTTAAAGCAAGACGTTACGCCACAGTGACCCAACGCAACGCTGCACCATCACAGCAAGTGGCTACAAGTACACTGCACTGAATCAGTATTCATACAAGAACATTTTCACATTTTGTCTCATGACAACCACAGAATTGGAAAAAAGCAACAAGTTTTCTTTTTATTTTTTGTTGTTTATTATGTGTTTTTATGTCTGTCAATCAATCAACACATAATTGTGAGGGACTAGGGAAAGGACACAGCGTTTACAAAATTGGTTACAGGTGAAAGTCTGAAGTGTTGTGTTTAAGGACCCCTTTACTTTGATACCCCTAAATAAAAATCCAGTCTGACCTACTTCCTACAGAAGTCTTCAGCAGAGCAACAACCCTAAACGTACAATCAGAGTTACAATGCAGTGGTTTATATTAATGCACGATTATGTGCTTGACTGGTCCAGCAAATTTGAGAATTGAAAATTGAAGTCCACAGTTGCTTTCTGACTTATCTGACTGATTTGGGCATCGTTCGGCAACTTTTTGGTGTCCAGATCTCTAAAGTTGGAACAGACACCTAAAGGTCTTGCAGCCCTTTTTCAGAACAAGTGGTTAAATACAAATGTATGGAACACTGTTCAGATTCTTCTAAAATATTAGAAAAAAAAAGAAGAAAGAAAGCTAAAATCACAAAGGATCTTCTTTCCATCACAATTATGCATTACCTTGTGTTGCTCAAACAGACAATCCATTGAATTTCAGGGCACAGGTCATCAAAGCATTTTCCAGCAAATCAATAAGAAAGAAATACTTCCTGAGTTACTTTAAAACGTCTGAACTTTGGAAAATGAGCAGTAGGGGAAACACTGCCTTTGAACATAAATAAAAGCATCTGCAGTATCGGCAGCTATGCCTCGCTGACCTTCAGTGGAGTGTTTTTGGCTTCTGGAAATTCTCTTTCATCCAAGCGCTCCCAGCGCTGGAGGAACTGCTGCACGATGGGGCTGTCTGGGTTGATGATTTGGAAGCTTGTGATGTTGGCCCCACCAGAAAAGACCTTGTCCAGACTCGTGTTGGAGATCCCCTGAGAGCAAAAAGCACGACTAGCTGGTAATAAAGCAAGAAACTTTAGAAAGTGATTTAGCTTTACTATCGTGGCCGTAGTTGTGTGACTCTTTGCTGTGGAGTTAAATGTGAGGGTTACATTCTCTTTTACTTAATTGCATCACACTGAGCATTGTGGTGTGTTGAGTCTGTGCTAGCTCTTACCAGGTTGGCTATGATATAGTGGTATCCTCTGGTGTTCTTCCCTAAGGCCACCACCTTCAGTTTTGGAAGAATACACACAGTGAGTTGGAGAACATTTACATAGCAATGAATCAGAAATGACAGAGACCCTTAATTTAAAAAATACATGTCAGGAAGGAAGAAAAAACAACATACACAGGGGCAAGTAGGAAAATGATAGCAAATTTGTTTGTTTGTGTATGTGTGTGCTGTGTGGGCCCATGCAGGGTGGGGAGAAACAGCAATGACAGTGCTTGTTCCTTCCCATTAACTTCAACATGTAAAATAAGGTCATGGCTCTGGCAGGCCTCCCTCTCTCGTTCTGCAGCTGCCTGAGTTCCTGCAGTCTGCTTCTTCTCAGTTGAACATTAGATTTAATTGAACCCAAACATTGTGAAATCACCTGTAGGAGAAGGTAGAGTCTGAGAAAGCTCAGTGATTTCTTTAAACTTCAGCTCCTGAAAAAATGTCTATTTCTCTGTATAACAGAGAATGAAGCTTTAAGAAAAACGCCATGGGGGAGGGAAAGTATTTTTCTTTTTTACTTTCTGCACTCCTCCACAGCTTGATACATTGAAACTGCTTGAATAGCCTAAACATGAGGTTTTGAGGTATTGCAACAGAAAGATCACCCTTTGTTTAATGTAAATCAGGAGCTAAAGTATTCACATGTCGTGTTGAAACTTCCATGCATTTTCTAAAGAAAAATGCTTTGCAAATTAATCTAAAGCTTATAATTAATCTCTTACAGTTATCAGATTCCCTATGAGCCTCTTATACATTATGAGTTGTATCAGCCTCTGGTATGACCTTCATAACAAAACTCTTGCAACTCTGATTCTTTACATCTCTCTTCCTCCATACTGTGGCATCTTGTTTTCCACATAAAATACAATGAATAGAGGACTTTGGACCATTGAGCAACAGTTCAGTTATTTTTCTCCTTGACCCATTGCAACACTTCTGGTAATTCCTCTGGTTATTGATACATCTGTGTGAAACGTTTGTTTGTTGTTTAATATTGAGCTGTCATTTAATTTTTTTTCTATAGTTAGTGCTTGATGTGCAGCTGAACTCCTGTAGTTCTAACAGTGGATGGTGCAGCCTGTTTCAAAGACTGTAAGCAGAAGAAGAGTCTAAAGTGGAAATGCATTCTTAATACATCTCTAATTACAAAGATTGGCCTCATATGTGCAGCTTTTAACTGTTTTGAAAGTCTGTCAAACTTGCAACAATTCCTTGTGTGCTTTTATTCACATGATGGTAAAACAAACATGCTTTCAACGTCTCCCTCGCTCCTCTTCTTGTTTGATAAGCACTACTTGTGGACTGTTATAAAATGGGAACGTGTGACCGAAGGGCCCCAAGGCACCCCCCCAAAAATATATTTTACTCTAATCGCAAATCTTTCAATGCTGGGTGAAGTGACCCGTCAATCACCTTCAATGACACCTGAGCTTTCCAACCAGTTTCCAGGACAACACTGGCCACCACTTCTAGCTCTGACCCTGGATCTGCAATGTATTGACTCGGAGATACAAATTCACACCACACTTTTAAGATTTTTATTTGCAAAGCATTTTGTAAATCATTTTCTCTTATAGGTAAATATCTGCGCGATAATCAACATAAAACATAAAGTCCCACTAGATATTCTGTCATAATATGACAAAATATGAATAAATATTTTTTTGCAAGGCACTGCGCTGCGTTCAGTGTCTTCGTTCCCCATGCAGTTTGTTTTCTCCTTACACCTCTACACCCTAAAGGCCTTTATTTATTCTCGTCTCACAGCAGTCCCTAGTGGGGGACCGTCCTTGATGCTCCGAGGCTGAACCCACGACAGCTTTATAGCTTTGAGCAATTTCAACAATAAATCCAATTACCTCTCTCGCAGATATGAACTGATTTCATTGTGTTTCAACATTCTGCGTACAGACTTCACTTTTGAAGTTGCACATCATAAATTTTCAACACAAGCACAGATTCCCAGCACCTTCTCTGACTTACTGTTTCCCATATTGTCTTGAAGAAGCTTTTGATTTGCTTTCCAGTCATGTGAGAGGCGAGTCGCAGTGGCCAAAGTGACATTTAATGAAGCTGCGGTATCTAGAGACTAGCTATAAATCTTAGGGATGCAGCAGAGAGACACTTCCAAACGAGCAAATAATCCACACAGAGAAACATGCAGAATGTTCTCTTTATAGAATAAAGGATTATTAAGATGATCGTTTACAACAAGACAAAAACATTTGGTGTTTATTGTAAGAGCCCCAAGCAAAAACAAGGAACTAGAGAGGGAATTGTGCAAACAAAGCACTTCAGTTTAATGCTTCATTTTAGCTGTTGCAAGCTTCAACAGCTCAGATTCACTAGTAAAATGGAAATCAAATAAATTTCATGCATCTCAGTTTTGTCAGTAAAAGCTGACACTATATCCTCAATCAATAAATGCTGATTCTGTATTGCTTCACGCACATTTGATTGTTTCATTTATCACTTTTTCTTTCACTTAAGTAACTAATTTCAGAACAATCAATGCTGTGACTTGAGTGAAAACAAAATTCCCAAACAGCTTAATTAGTTTGCGCTCAGTTGGCAGCGCATCCATACAAGATCAGCACATAAAAAGTAAATAAGTCTATTTCAATTCTCTTGGTATCTTAATCTTGGGGGAAGTAAACGATGGTTCAATAGTTGTAGCTGCTGTTGGATTTTTTTCTATGCTTATTAATTTGTAAGTGTCAAAAAAATATATTTACTGTATGTGGGTTGAGTTACATATAGCTAACATTAAGGCAGTTCTTTATAACCACTGAACAAATTTCCTTTGAACTCACAGAAAATATGACAAACAAATTAAAATTAATAATAATCTCCCATTTTTCTGGCTGTAAAATGTAGTTCTATATAATCCCTCTTTGTGAACACATTCCTTTAGTAATGCAAACACATATGTTATTCTTAAACTGCTAACAGAAGCCAAAAAAAACAAAAAACAATTACAAAATTGAGTTTTAATTTCAAAGGCAAATCAGATCTGATATGTAAATAAATCAAATGTTTCCTTTTCATTTTTCCCTTGCTAAATCCAAGCTCTCAGATTCTGTTTTGAAAACATTTTTCATCAGTCTCTGTTTTTATATCAATATGTTGTTAAACTTATTTTTGATATTCTTATGACAAATTACTAGATTTACTACACTCGTTAACTTCCCCTCTGATGGCAGGGTTGTTCTGGAAAAAAAGCATCTGGGTATGAAAAATAGTTTTAGGACTCACCACAGTTAACAGACTTACTCATTTATTATTACATGACCAGAAGAGCCTTGGTTAAAAGAAAGCTATTGTTAACAGAGAGTAGAAAAGAAGACTCCAGAACTTAAAACAATATGAGGTCCAGAAGTAGGCTTCAACTAAACTCACTTGCTTTTAATTTTTAATGTTCATTAAATGGAAGAGAAAGCAAAAGCCCCATGCTGCACAGCTATCTCTGCAGTCCATGTTGGCAAGAATTCAAACAGGATGCCTGAACCACAAAACAGATTCAGGCATCCTGAAGAGAAGAGTTTAAGTCAAACTCTTCTCTTCAGATCATCCCAGATATCCTCAGAGGGCCACCGGTCTAGTCAAATCAGATTTATAACGGTACTGATCCTGAGGTCTTTAAAATGGTGAGTTTGTGCTTAAGATTAAACCATCTCAGCGTTGAGATGCTGTTTGATTTTGTATCTCTGACTTATTTTTATTTATTTTTGGTGTCAAATTTTAAACCTATGGTGCTTTGAGCCGTCCTCTGATATTTACTGTAACATGTCCCTGAATTACTTGAAAACCAGCATTAAATTTAACCTTTGGTTTACTTCTGTTCCTTTTACCAGCCAAGTCTCCTAATATTTTGCTTTATAGGATGAGATGTTCAGGCTGGAAAAACAAGAACCAATTCATTGCATAAATATGCGTAAAACGCACAATGTGAAGTTCAGACCACATTTGTTTCAGGTTTTCTGGAGTTGTCCATCTTTAGGGCTCTTCCCGCCCATTGTGTTGTCTGAAGCATGGCTGAGCTGCAGGACAATCGACCTAAATATTCCTGGGGGAACTGACTCTAATTAAGCAGGCTGGAGCCACAGTCCTGCACAGAGTTGAATGTCTGCCCGAATGTCTCGAAGAGGATTTGCCTCTCTTCTCACAGATAGTGGCTTTTCTCCGTTACACTGATTTGACTTACTCAGAACTAGAGCGCACATCCTGAAGTCAATGACTGTCCTGTTACACTGATAATCTAATTACAGTTATGATGCTCAAAAACTGGGCAAGATGAGAAAAGGAATTTAATTGTTAACAGACCTGGTTACAGAGGAAGAAGGACATGGCAACATATCAGACAAATGCTGCTTCAAATACCACGGTGGAAACCCTCCGCAAAGCTGAATCTTTAATCAAAACCTGGCAGCAACGCATAATGAAATCTCTGCCTGCATCAGCACGTTTGCAGAAATACAGAAAAAACATATTACTCTTACCATCTATCGACTTATTCCAGTATAACACAAGCCGTTAAGCAAGAAATGTTTTCCCTCTGTGCATTTTGAAGCTGCTGAATATTCTGTTTGTAGTAGCCCACCAGCTGCATAATTTTAAACATCGCAGTTTTCTTACTGAGCAGCAGTTTCAACAAAACTGAAAAAAATAAATAAATAAATAGAAAATCCAAACCTGTAATGTTCTTAAAGTCTTTGTTGTAGCAGTACACCTGCCTGCCAACTCTCCTGCTATAAATGTGTTTGATGTTGTTTCTTTTTTCTGGATTTGCTTTTAACGCAGACTTCTCCAGGGTCTTCTTTAGATGCCTGACAACAAACAAGCTAGTGCTAAACCCTCCTCCATTATGCTCAAAGTTGAACTGTTTCAGAAGCCTGAAGCCTGTCCTCTTGATGTGAAGGTGAAGTCAAAGAAAATTTGTGTTTATGTACTTACAGTGGTCTTGTAACTGGGATATATTTGACAGGCAGTATAGTAGAGACTGGCGCACCACACATACACTTTTCATAATATTTTTATATTTAATTTGTTGCACAGGCAGAGGATCGCTGCACTGCAGCCCCTGTTAAATAATAATAAAAATAAAATAAAAAAACGCTAGCACTGAAACTAATACATTTCCCAACTTCTTAAATAAAATTAGGAAGTGGAATTTTACATTTTTTTTGTTAGCAGAAAAATATAACAGGCTATACTGTAAAAGTAATTGTTTAAAAATGATCTTTTAACTACTTATTTTGGCATTTAGCAAGCACAAAGAGAGCAGAATGTCTTAAGGTCTTTCAAAGTTTTTCTTTAGTTTTCCGCCGCATTTAGTCTGTATTCAGATCAATTAAATTTTTCAATTGTGATCTCAAAATCAACTCCAAGACTGGCAAAAAAAATTAATTTATACACAAGTCCAAAATATATCTTCAGCAGAAAAAAGCAGTACCTGAAAATCCATTCAGACGAAGGACCTTAGAGATGTGCCATCCTTTAGTATGGCAAGTTTTCAGCTGATAAGTCTTGGGAGAAACAAATTAGCGCTAATGTACTAGTTTATGTCTTGCCAACTGTTTTAAGTTATTTGAAAATGAGACTAACTTAAAAAGGAATTTCACGGTTGCCTCGGTCGAGCTTCGATAGACAGAGCCATAACATTTGCTTAATTTTTAGTACGTACACTAAACTACGTAGACTAAATTTGGTTTTAGATTATTTGGAGTTACCAAAATCTTTCATTTATTCACCATTTGCTGAAAGCCAGAGTATTGAGAGAAATGTTTTGTAGAGAATATTTTTATAACTTTTTTTTATAAAATCACAAGTTTACATATACAAAGATTACATTCATGTTCAAAACCTTACAAAATACCCACCAATGAGGTTTGTTTATCAGCTTAAAAGTATATCTAAAATGAACAACGTTATTATTACTACTAGACATACTTTTCTTACATATAACAATCTTTTTTCTTTGGTTCTTGGAGATATTCTAATCTTTAATGTTGTGTTGTCTTCAACTGCATGCAGAAAATTATCATAATTAACAGAAATAAAAGAGTCAAAACAACAGTCTGTGTGTAATTAATCTATATAAATTTCACTTAGTGAATTAATTTTTTTTGCAATGGGTCAAAATACCTGCAAACTATCGTGAGAAGCTTGTTTGAGAACACCCAAAATGTTTGACCCAAGTCGTTAAGTTTAAAAGACAGTGCTACCAAATTCTAACATATATGCAAACTTCTGACTTTGGAGAATGTAAAGCAAAAAAAATCGCCTGTAATTCTGCTGTTAAGCACATATATTTATCTTCGGTAATCCTAACACACTCTAAAACAAAGTTTAGTCTTGTTTAATGTCAGACAGTGCGAAAAAAAAATGTCTGTTTCTTTTTATGCTGCATAAGCAGATTTGCACATTTTTGCCATGCAAGGCATTTGGCAAAATCACTATACAGCTGATACGTCCCAATTTGCGACATCTCTCATCAACTTAAAGTCCAGAGAAAATAAAATAGCAGTAAGTATTTACCAAAACTATCACTGCCAGTTCAAAGTTTAAAAACAATCCAACCAGATTGATTTCAGGACTCTGTGCATGTGATCCTCCATGTTCTTTAGTTGGGCTGTAATTCCAGGACGCTTCTGGGTGCTCAGCTCTGCTCATGTTTCCATCTAGGCATCAAACTGACTCAGCAAAATCGATTCCAACCGGCTCTCCTGCTTTCCACTGCACAGGAGGAAACACAGCTCTACATCACAATGTCACCAGGAGACTCTGAACCCATCCAAACAAGTGAACAAATGCTTAGAACAAATCAATGCATGGATGTGCCATAACGTTCTCCAGCTGGACAAAAACAAAACTGGAGTTATTGTCTTCAGACCTAAAGAGGAGCAATCCAGAATCAGCGAGCAGCTTCAGCTATTACATCTAGAAATAAGTGATCAGTCCAAAAATCTGGGTGCAGTGACCTGGAGCTTCAGACACACATGCAGAAAGTTGGCCTTTTATCAACAAAATTAAAGGACTAATCTCTCAGTGAACTCATACATGCATTTATCTTTTAGTGTCTTCACACTAACAGAATCAGACAGCTGCAGCTTATCTCGAACGCTGGTGCTCGAGTTCTCACTAAAACTAGGAAAGTAGAGCACATCACCCCAGTTCTAAAGTTCTTACAGTGGCTCCCTGTAGCTAAGACAACAGACTTTAAAACATTGTTGTTAGTTTATAAATCACCAAATGACTTAGAACCTTTATACATCAAAAATATGTTATCTATTATGCAAGGTTTCCCACAGAAAACCTGCTAAGCCCAGTGGTTGTTCACTAGGGCAGTCATTCATCCAGGGGGCCGTCGTGTTTTTGAGTTAAAATCAACTCAAAAACTTGACAGAAATGTTTAATATATCACTTGATAATTATGTGTTATTACAAAATTGGACAATTAATGCCTGAACACCAACTATAAAGTCTTTAAAACATTTTAAAGAGACTTAAAAAATTAAGCAATGCTTTGACTGGTGGGGGCACAAGTAAAGCCTGGTGGCCTGCCAGGCTTATAATGCACTGGGGGAAACCCTAATTATGTCATGCAGGTGTTCTGGTTCAAGTCTACTCTGCATCTCCAGAACCAAATCCAAGCATGGAGAAGTAGCATTCATTTTTTTATGACTCTTGAATTGGGAACGAACTTCCAGAAGACTACAAAGATACCTTTGATTAATCGTAACTGGAACATTGATTTGATGTACATTTGATGGCATTTAACAAAATACATATTGTCTGCATATTCGGAACGTGCATCAATGGTTGGATAGGGCATCTTGTCTACATTGCATTCATCAAAAAGAAATGAAAGACAAACGTCTCACTGATTGAAAAACACATCAAGTCCAGAGCAGCTGATGCCTGACTGATCTAAGTCGCGTTTGCTCACTCCTGCCTTCATGAGAGATCTTCCCTCCGGCTAGGAGAGTAGGCTATTTATAGTAGGCTCATTGTTGTTGCTGCAACGGGACAGTGTGTCCTACTTACACAGGAGCTGATATTACATTTAAAAAAGTGTTGATGTCACACTCGCTTGTATAAGGAATCATCCTCACAAGATGAGGGCGTGGCCAGCAGAGGGACGGATGCTGACTCTGACTCGACTTCAACGCGCCGCAAGCGAGTAGTCCTCTCAGAATCTGCCTCATGTGCTGCAGGGAGAGACCTCCGATGTCTAATTGGATGACTTACATTTAATGGGAAGGTAATCCAAAAATGTTTGAAGAAACACTTTGTGTGACTGTGAAGGGCAGATAGAGAAACTCATATTTCTCTTGGTTAATCACACATTTCCCAGAGCTGCATAAAACATATCCCCCCTGCGTTTAAGGTAATGGAAACAGATGCAGATGAAGGGCAAAGTAAAGTCTGTCTGTCCATCAATAATGAAGATCATTATGTGCAGGGTGGAAGCCGTCATATTCAGAAATATCAACAAAGAACAGAAGGTTAAGACATTGAAGCTTTTATATAAGAATAAAAGTGGGTTAAGATGCAAAGAGGAAGCACGTTACTCTAACACGTAAATCCAGCTGCATAGATTTTAAAAATGATTTGAAATGACATATTTCTGAGCTATTATCTTCTATGTTCTCTTTATTTTGTCTGTAAAGAACTACTTTTTTTATTATTAATGACACCTGAAGTGTCATTGAATTGAATCCAAATCTAAAATTTTTTTGGTCAAAGATAATCAACTTACATGCAGATATCTGTATCTTTGTGATGTGTAGAAGTCTGGATATTTATCAAGAACCGAAGAGCAACGCATCGCCAACCATCCCCCAACTGTTACTGAGCACTGCTCACCAGCTGGCTGACAGAGGGCAACTACAATTATCCAATGTTTACAATAAACATGAATTTGGGGGAATATTTAAAGTCTTGAAAAGAAAAAAAAACACAAAAAGTGACAATCAAACGTGCAAATGAGTTAATACCAGCTTGTTATAATTATGCCGCTCTAAAATGAACAGCATGACAAAGCATAACTCCATCCATCCATTTTCTTACACCCTTGTCCCTAGTGGGGTCGGGAGGTGCTGGTGTCTATCTCCAGCTAATGTTTCAGGCGAGAGGCGGGGTCACCCTGGACAGGTCGCCAGTCTGTCGCAGGGCAACACAGAAACAGACAGGACAAACAACCATGCACACACACATACACTCACACCTAGGGAGAATTTAGAGACACCAATTAACCTTACAGTCATGTTTTTGGACTGTGGGAGGAAGCCAGAGTACCCGGAGAGAACCCACGCATGCACAAGGAGAACATGCAAACTCCATGCAGAAAGACCCCGGGCCGGGAATCGAACCCAGGACCTTCTTGCTGCATCAAAGCATAACTTATGCTGCTAATTGTACATTTAGCAAGTGATAGAGCTAAGTGACAACAAATGTCACTGACTTTGACTTTACAACTGTTTTAACTAATATGTCAATGCTGGAGATAAGCAAACGTCCGACCTTGCAAAGACAAACGTTTAGATAATGGATGGATAAATTATGCTTCTTGTTTTTAATAGCAAAAAATTGAAGAATGGACTCATATCAGAACTTTTTGTTTACATTTTTTTGTCAAAATACAGAACCTCAACAATTTTAGCTTACTGTAATCATCCTATACCCGTCTATCTCTACAACAACAGGCACAGTGAGGAAAAACACGCCCATGTTTCCACAGACTGTGCTCAACGTCAAAGAAAAAAACAAGCTATCCGACTTAGAAAAGGGCCTGCAGAAATACAAAACATGACTTTTATTTTAAGCAAGAGATTTAAAGGAGTAAAACAACAGAAAGCTCTATGAGTCACCAAGGGAATAGGTTTGGGAACTACATCAGTGTTTGTGGATCTGGCTGCCCAGATCCCCTGACAAACACTGACAAGGAGTGATGAAGGTAAAGCGACTTGGTCAGACAGAAAGCCATAAGGCTGAGTAGATGATACAGGCGGACAACGATTAGTGCACTGTTCTGTGAATCTGGCAGTGTGGTTAGACAAGAGTCAAGCTTTAGCAAAAAAGCCACATAACGGTCAGTTGGGGATACCCTGAACAGAAGAGGAAAAATCCTGCCTTAATGAAGCAAATATGGAATTATTTGGCAACAATTCCCAACTGTGTGTTTGCGTGTGTGTAAGAATTCAAGCTGCTCATTTTGATTACCATCTCTGCATTCCAGATGCTGGCAGATGCATCGTGTTGCGGGGATGTTTTTCTTTTCTGATACAAGCTCAGCAAGTAGTCAGGGATGAAGTGAGAAAATGACAGGATTCTTTTCAAGAAAACATAAAAGGTCATCACAATATTATACTTCATTGAAGATTTCAGCTACAGAAAACTTTCAATAGCTTTTCCAAGGTGAAAGAATCCCAAGAGGGGTAGCAAGAGCTGACTTTCATTGAGTAAAGCTGACTTCATGAGTGAGGATGATACAATGGTGCGAGTAGCGAGTTGCTGGATTTAAAAGTGCAAATAAGCAGCTATTCAGAAAGTAAATATTGTCATCTCAACTTGTGAATTATGAATGACTAGATGAAGGTCAGCAGCAACTCGTCTTTGCAGGTTTATGACAGAAATATTAGGTGAAAAAAATAGAGGAAAAAGTCTCTAACCTTGTTTACATTTATGGTGATTTTGGAGCAGCTGTGGAGATCCACAGCTCAGGTGAGTGAGTGAATATGTTAAACGGACAGCTATTAGTGATGCACTCCACAAGAAGAAAGTTACTGCTGAAAGAAAGTCAAGAAGTCCTGTTCGCAGTTTGCAGTAAACCAAGTAGAAAACAAAGGTGCAACAAGGTCCTTTGGCCAGAGGAGACCCAAATTTCTGCATATAGGTCAACTTTTTGGCCTACATAGAAAATTCTTTGGGTAGCAAAATGACTAACACTATAACATCACCCTAAACACTGCAGATGCTGCTAAATACAGGAGAATTGTATTTGTAACTTATTTTCTTCTGCACTGAAGTCAAAGCTACAGAAACATAAAATACTGCCCTGCACAATCATCTTATTTTAATATTTATTGGTGCTCTAATGGAACCAAAAGAACAGAAAACAGTATAAAAAAAACAATTCTGATAGCACAGCCACTTTTTCTTGGTGTTTTCAAACATCATTAGGAATTTGTAGTTGTTCAATCAAATAACCAATCAGACACAATCACAATAAGATACAGTATATAAACAAAAGCAGGTTTTAGCTGTTTTTATCTTTTTTCATTACATAATTACACTGAATTTTATTAGAATTTTTGGGGATCTTTTTTCATCATTAACTTAAAAACTATCTATATCATTTTCATTGAAGAAAATGTATTCATCTTCTTTTTGTAACACCTTAGGAAAAGTAGTGGTTCTTTAAATACGACAATAAATTTTCTACAACAGATATATATCTTTTTTGCTTATCCTCATAATATTTGGGACTCTAAGCAAGGTTTCTTAACTGATCCGAGTGTAAAAATAGCTCTTTGGGTTGTAAATGTTGCAGTTTTAGATCAACTAATATTTATGTGTTAGAAAGGCTCAGTCAAAGGACAGACCTAATTACAACGGAAAGTCTGTGGTGCTGCTTGAAAAATGAACATTCAATCTGACTGAACTTGACCAAATTTAAGAAATCAAACGGGCAAAAGTTTCAGCCTTAATGTTAAGAAATATTTTGGCATACAATTTATCCTACCTTCTAAAATATAAAAAACTGTACCAGGCTTCTGGCATAAGCTACGGGTTCTGGACACGTAGCTCAGAACCGAGGCGAATGGACCAACTCTGGAAAACCAAAGTTCAGCCGGACCTGTTCTGGGATCAGCTGGAGAAACGGCAGCAGGACGTTTCTGTTTGGACTCGATTTGTAACCAGATACCAGAACTGTTTTCTGTAAATTTGATGATAATCCGTTTTTACTGGAAATATTTATGTTTCTTCCAAGTTTTCAAATTATTTAAACGTGTAAATTAGAGATTTTTGAATGAATCTTAAAAAGTAAAACATTATAAGCTCAAATGCTCAGTTCCACACATTGACCTAATCCAAGAAACTCAGAAAACCCTTAACTTGGTTCTTATTTAATAGGCTACATTAAATAAACATTAAAAATTCTCGAGTGAAGCAACAACGAGCAGACAAGTCGTGGAAAAAAAGGGCTGATGATCGCCAACAAAACACGGATGAGCAGGCTATGTAGTTCCTCTATGTGAATTAAACCCAAGTGACCTTTTACTACACACACACGCGCGCGCACGCGCACACACACACGCTAACACACACGCACACACACAAGTGCATCAATAAAGAGAACAGGGAATAACAAGCTTTAATTGAAAGCACCCAGTTTGCCTGTTTTAACAACGCTTCCAAAATGAGAATTTTGAGATGTGAGGCAATCATGATGCACTCGAGGAGCTTAGGGTAATAACGAAAAAACGAGGGAAATGTGTGGAGCCAAATGCCAGGAAAATTGTCCTATTTTACAGAGTTTGTTTAAGGCCATGGAGTCTGAAGAACGAGAGGAATAAACATGTTTTCTCTTTTTCAAAAGAGAAAACATGCAGAAAAATTGGGATAGAGAGGAAGAAAAAAACATCATGATCTTAAAGATTTATTTTCTGATGTTCAAGGACAGGTTTGCTTCCAGTGTGCTACTTTTCTTTAGCAGAACTAGGCCGAAGCAGCAGTGTGTGTTGGCTCAGTACCTCCTGGAGTATTAAGTCGATCCTATCCACCTCACAGTCGATGAGAAAACGTTTCTCCTGTCGGTTGTCCATCTCCCTGATGATTTGTGTGTACGTTGAGACGTTCACGTTCCCAACAGAGCGAGCCGTCACCTGCCAGTTATTGGCTACAGCCGACTCCATTATGGCCTGGAGGATTGCAAAGCCTTTGGGGGGGATAAAGAGGAGAGAGCTCCATTAGACACAATGAACTGTGTGGGGTCTTTTTTTTGGATGACAGAGAAACACACAAACATAAAAAAGTGAACAGGATTGACGAAGAAAAAAGAAAGGCACAGATTCAATTTGCAAAAGTTTAACATTTCCATAACAAATGTGATCCTGCAGTTAGGTTTTTAAAGAAACTCTCAGATATTTGTCACATTACTACTAGAAACTTTTAAATATTTGTTGCAATTTTAGGTGCTAGACCAACACAAAGTTGCTTAACTGTGAAGAACAAGATTTTTTTGTTTTTCACATAAAACAAATCAAACATTTGTATTCAGCATCCCTGAGTCAAAACTTGTATTAACACTTTTTGCCATAGTTACAGTGTTCTTGGGGGGCACATCTTCACCAGATTTGCACATATAACCCAGGGTTTTCCCCCAGAAAACTTTTGTGTTATTCTGTGATCAGAGCATGAGGCATCTACAGTGTGTCCTACAGGGCAAACTTTAAACTGCACGTATTTTGCCTCGCCTTTAATATTTTCTCTACTTCTGCCACTCTTCCTTAAAGGCCAGGTTTGTAGAGTGCACAACTAACAGTTGCCTTGGCAACAGATTTCCATCCCTGAGCTTTGGATCCAGAGTTACATCAGACCTGTTGGCTACGTACATGATAGATGCTCTTTGCCAAGGCTGTCAATTTAGGTGGACGGCCAGGTCTTGGCTGTTTCGCGGTTGTGTCAAACCTTTTCTAATTCCAGAGGAGGGATTGAACATTATTCTTTTTGATGTCCAAAGCTTTGGATAACTTTTTATAACCTAACCCTGCATTTAAACCTCTCCGTCTTGTCTTTTTCTTGGTCTCCATGATGTTTGTTCACTATGTTTTCTAACAAACCTTCACAGAAAAGCTCATACTGAGATTAAATTAGCCACAGTAAAGACAAATGTTAAAAATAACTAAAACAACAAAGAGAATATAGACTGAAGAGTTTCACAGACTGGTGCCACAAAAAGATTAAGTCAAAGCTGTGGGTGCTACACTCTAAATAGCAGGATCATAGTGGATAATAAAACCATTGGCTGGGCAATAACAGTGTGTCCTCTGGTCTGGTGTTTGGTAACTTGATGTCTCATTTCACACTTAGCTGTTTTATGCCTGGTGGAGGAGTTCAAACTAACAAATCCAAAGCCAAGAATCAACCTGAACTGCAACAATAAGACTTGAGAAACGAACTGACACCTATGCAGTAAAACGGGCTGCAGCTCAGACGACACAATTGATGTAACTTAACGGCGTGTTGACTCTGCAGAGCTCACCGCAGCGGGTGATGAAAGTATGTGAGGTATAAGAAAGGGAGAAGCTGAGCTGACAGTAACAGGGCTGAGCTGTGATGCTAAAAAGTCTCATCACAATGAGGGGAGAGTCTAAACGGTCGTAATTTATTAAAGGTTTAGGATTTACAGTCAGCAGTCATGACAGCTGAAAACAAACACAACTAGTTCTTTTCTTTTACTTCTTAATATTTTAAGTTCAATTAAATTATAATTAATTTAATTATTCAATTAAATTAAGTTCAATTAAATTAATTTCAAGTGTTAATTATATCAAATTAACACTTGAAATTATACATTTCAAGTGTTTGAAGCCTAACACATCAAATTTTGAAGTGTTAGGCTTCAAAATTTGCTTGAAGCACTTGACGAAAGTTTCTGGGAAATATATTATTTATAAGCAACTTTAGCATTTTTGTTCACCACTCGTTTAAGGATATGAAAAACTTCATCTTTTAGTGCAGGAGGCTAATTTCCAAAAAAATCCAACTTTTAATTCAAGGATATTTATTGAGTGGAGCAAAATCCCACTCAATAATTGGGAAATAATTGCTTAAATTATAATTATAGTAATATTCTTACCGTTTTAAAAACCATTGCCACCCTTTTTCTTACTGCAGCCCTATTAGTCCTTTGAAAAATTTCTGAAATTATTTTTAATGTATACTTTAACATTTATTTTTTATTAGTATTCTAGTATTTATTAGTACAAGGAACTTTACTTCAGAAAATTGCTTGTACTTTCTGAAGTTTAAATATACATGACACAGAAACCATTGTGTCATGTATTGGGAACAGCTTCCCAATTTGAAGTTGTTCTTCAAATTGGGAAAAGTGGAAATGTGGCCAACAAGGCTGGTCAACGTCTCAGGAATTATGGAATAAATGTAGCAATGATAAAAGCAAATAGGAGAACCAAATACCTTCAAGTAGAAATAATGTGTGTCTAACTCAGGGGTGGGCAATCCTGGTCCTCGAGGGCCGGTGTCCTGCAACTCTTAGATGTTTCCCTGGTCCAACACACTTGAATCCAATAGATGAATCACCTCCCAAGTGCAGTCAAGTTTTCCAGAGTCCTGCTAATGACCTCATTATTTGACTCAGGTGTGTTGAAGTAAAGATACATCTAAAGGTTGCAGGAGACCGGCCCTCCAGGCCTGGAGTTGCCCACCCCTGGTCTAACTCCACAATAAATCTTGAAGGAAATTAAATTGACATTATGTCACACAGCAATCGTTTTCAGCACCGTTTTATAGTCAGAAGTCACCTTTTCTAAAAATAAATAAATAAATAAAAAATAAAAATACCCCCAGCTGAAGTCCAATGATCAACGTTTTGGTTCACTGAGCTGTGTGAGTTGATGTTGAGAATGGATGCCCGCAGAAAGTTGTGTGTTGTAACAACAAAAAGTGGCATCTTGAAGTCACCAACTGTCCATAACAAGCATGACACGATCTATCTGCCAACGAGCAACTTAGGAGGCATGCTGGGGGAAAAAAAGGATCTGTTTGCAGATTCTTTCATTCTTTCAGATGCTGCTAAAAAAAAAAAAAGGCACTTCAAGGATACTCTGAAACATTTTCTGTACATTTTTGGTCATCTGTGTACTTGTCAAAATTTGACAAATGGAGATGTGCCTTGATTATCATCGACTCTCATGGATAAACATATCCATAGAAGCAACTGATAGTTAAGATATGCAAGTTGGTCTTTTGATACGCTATGTTTTACCTGTTTGTTCTTATCTCCAAGTACAGAAACTTGCACTGATTTTGATGCTGAAGCTGAGTGATGGCTGTCTGACGGTACTTTCATTTACAATCCATTTCCTTTATTGAAATGAATAGCAATATACGACTCTGCTAAATAAATGGGAACTTTACTTCAAACTCTGTATGTGGTGCTGGCATGAAGCAGAAGGTGAACATGTTGGGAGGGGAAAAAGAGATCATGCTCTGTTAGGCATGGTGGGGGAGCCATTATGATGTGGGCCTAATTCTCTTCCAAAGACCCTGGAAATCTTGTTGGAGTGATGACATCATGGGCTATTTGAAATACCAGATTTTAAATAAAATGTGGTCACTTCTGCTTGTCAGCGAAAAAGTTTTTTTCTTTTTCCTCTCCAAAAGACAGCGGCTGAAAACACATTTGCAATTTAATATTAATTGTTCACCAAATAAAACAAATTCTTCCATGGCAATTTCAGTCCTTAATCTTACAAAATGAGATCAGAACACAAGATTTAACCAGACAAAGGACAGAAACAGCCAAAGATGTCTCTGTATGCACAAGACTTATAAACTGTTTTAGAAAACGAGGCAGCAAAAGGGCAATGTCAAAACTATCAACAGGGTTGCCAATAATTTTTGGCACAGACGATTTTGTAAAAAAAAAGAAACAAGAAGGCTTCTGTAAAAAAAAATATCTACACTGGAGGTACAAAATAGCACAGGAGGCTGCTGTGTGTTAATTGATGGCAGGTAAAATAACTGAAAGTTTCTAGATTTGTATATGAATGAACATGAAACAGCACTTCTAATATTAAAAGTGTAATTTTTATTTTATAAGCTGCTGCGCAACAAGAAATGTTATTAGTTTTTACAATGAGTGCAGTAAATAAACAAATTCCTAAAGGTTATTTACATATATTTAAATTACATTTACTTTTCTGCTTCCTGGGTAAGATTTTTGTAAACCCAGCTTTTGGCTAATAAATGTGTATGAGAGAAAAATGGGGCAGAGCCACAGGCATGAGGCTTTTTAATATTATGTGTCCCTTGTCAAATGTCTGTATGCCTAAAACTGCACAGCTAAACACGGCTTTATTTAGATGTCGAATGGAACAAATACATTTAACTGCTCGTGTTATTCATCATATTACATATATTTATATTAAAAGACCTCACATTATAAGCACTCTAAGAGAATCATGTATGACTCGCAACATTGGAAATAGATCAGAAATGAAAACATGTCAGGTGGTGAAAAAACATAAGACAGAATCTTATTGAGTTAAATATATGTCCTAGTTAAAGAAGAAAAAAATATGCTCCAGAATAGATACTGATTATACAAAATGAGATTCACCATAGTATGTTAGAGGAAGATTTAAGCTGCAAGAAATTGTAGATATTTTAGTTGCTGAAAAAGGAAATTTACGAAAATATTAGTAAATCAATGTTCACAGGTAACCTCTGTAAGAAAATGAATTTCAAGGCAGGTTAATGCTAACTGCTTAATATTAAACATATTTAGGACTGAATGCTAAAACAGTGTTTCATAAAAATTAAAATATGCAAAGCTAAACTGACTGGAAAAGAGTCTTTTACAATACTGTGGAGGAATTTTTGCACCCACTCTCTTTTGAAGAACTGTTTTCATTCACCCTCCTTGGAGGGTTTTTAAACTCAAATTTAAGATTATGCCACAATCAAATTTACATCTAAGGTATTCCTAAGGCACTTGAAAACATTTATTGTACATTTCAAGCCATTCTGAGGAAGAGTTGCGAGTGTGGTGCTGTCTAAAGGCACAACTTGATGATCAAATATTGCTTTGCAGCGTTTCCTGAATCCATGATCCCATTAATTGCAGCAAGCTGACCAGGTGCTGAAACAAAAACCTATGTTTGACTTCCTAAAATGTTGTTTTATATCAAAAGTTCCACTTAGATTCGTGGGAGTTTGCAGTTTTAACATGACAATATGTGAAAAACATCAAGGGGTATGAATACTTTAGCCGTCCACTGTAGCTTTCCTTATCTTTCATTTGCTTCCCGTCTTTGAAACGTCTCTTTTTCAGCTACTTTTTGATCATGTAACTTCTTGATCTGGGCATTAGTTAGAAAGCTCAATCACCTGCTCCCCAGTCTAACAACCCTGCTGCTACCATGGTTACTCATCATAAAAGATTTGTAAAAAGTGGCAGAAGTACCAACGGAAATGACTCAGACAACACAGCCTCTATATCAGAGCAGACAAACCTCTCAAAAATTGCATTTTTAACCAGATAAAGAACTCAACAGAAAACCTCAAAGCTGACCGGAGCTGCTGCCGCTGAAGCTACATCTTTCCAGGGGGAGTTTCAAGATGCAGCAAACAATATGTTAAAAAGGTCTAAAATCATTTAAAACAACTATATCTCTGAGCGTTCAAAGGATCCAGAATAAATATGGGGCACATTTTGGCCGTTTCTTTGTCGCTCCTGGAACAGAAACAACCTGTTGCCCATAACCAGTTCGGCCGTTTACTGGTAATCGTTTCAGACCTGCGAGTTGACGTGTTCGGCACGGAGCTACTAAGTATTCAGAGCACAGCAAACTTAGCTGACACATCCGCTCTCCCTTCCCCTGCCGGTGACCTTCACAGTGAAGTGCTCGGCAGACAGCGCTCAGATCAGATTTGGCCTTTAAAGACAAGTGGCTCTCGCTGTGTGCCGCCACGCCAGGCCCCTCGGGTGCGGGGGTTACGGAGGCGAAAGAGACCCACGTTTCTGTGTTTGATACGTGCAGAGGTTAAGCAATCAAACAAGGGTGGCGGCACGCTGTCAGGAAGCTCTGTGAGAAGGTCTAATGATTAATAAGAAGCTGACCTCAGTCTGGACGTTATCAGCTTACATTCGCAGAAACATGTGGTTGTGTTTATACTTGGGGGAAGCGGAGCGTCAGCTCTCTTCCCAGTTCTGTGGCGTGTGGCTCTGAACATCATAAGCTGGGATACGTATGACATTTTCAAATGTATTAGCAGCTGCTTTAGAAAGGATTTGGGGGGATTTGCACGTTTCCCTTGAGTGTTATTTTTCGTCCGTTTTCTCGCACTAGAATGAGCCTGTGATTTTGGACTGAGACGTTTATGCGTGCAAGCTGTTGTTGAGCTGTTATTTGTAAGAAATGAACTCAAACGTTCTGACCCATGAATTTACAAGTATGCAAACCTCTAAATAAAGATATGGTAGTCTCTTGGAAAGTATAAACTCTGCACTGCCTTGTTGGTTGCTGTCCAAAATGACTCATAGTTGTGGTTCACTTTGAAAACAGATGGTGCATTTTACAACAGGCAGCAGGCAGGACGACCGTTAAAGGGCGTTTTTACAGACTCAATTATTCAGCACTGACCCGAACAATTATACATATTCAAAATTGGGAGCGTACTGTAACAATGCTAATTACAGCACACCACACATCTCTCCCGCTGCAGCACTCAACAAAACTACCTGGTCGCTAATGGAAATGAATTACAGTGAGCTCCACAAGTCTTTAGATGTGCTCCAGTCTGGAGGGCATTTAGCTGTTATTAGCTCTGTTTTCGTTTCTTTTTTCTTTTTAGGTTTTACAACCGGCATTTGTGCTGTTCATTTCAACCTTTCCGAGTAGGTAGCAGTTTGCAGTAAACAAAAAAGAAAGTAGGTCAAACATTTTAAGAATCCACTTACTTCCCTCTTGCTGTTCGGTGGAGACCAAAGGCTGCAGGGTTGTTGAACTGTTTGCTTAAAGAGTGTTAATATTAAATGCTGCTATATGAGGAAGCTCTTGAGGAAACTAAGATAACCTTGCATTGATATGTTTAATTATAAGGATGACTAATAGATTAGTTTTACATGTGGTGAAGCTTTTTATTGACTGATTTTATCTGAGGAATAAACACAGTTAAAGACTTGCTGGTAAGTTAATTTGTTCCCATGTTATAGTTGGGGAACAGATTATTTCAGGCAGCTAAAATATATGGTTCCCCCCTCATAACTTTGTCAAATAAAGAGCAAATGTTTTCAAACTTACATGATTTATTGTTGATGATGAAAGGAATAAACACAGTTAAAGACTTGCAGGTAAATTAATTTGTTCCCATTTTATGGAGGGGGGACAGTTTATTTCAGGCAGCTGAAACAATCCATTCTCTCCTTTCCTCCCCCCATAATTTTGGGAAATAAAGAGCAACTGTTTCCAAATTCTCAAATTTTTTATGTGTGATAGCATGTAGTATACTAGAAATTTCCTTAATCCAGTAATCTGTCATATTTTACATTAGAACGGGATTTACCAGAAAGTCTACACTCTCCTCTCTTCAGGAAGTCTTACTTTTTTTGTGCCCTGCGATCAGCAGCTTCCATCCTCTTATATCAGCAATGAAAAATTATAAACACACATTGCGTGTTGGAAACCTGTTTGTTGACTTTTATTTCTGTCAGGCTTGACAACAAGTTGGAAAAAGACTGATTCTCTTGGCGTTTAAAATAACACAAAACAGCGTAAGAAGACCTCGTTTATTTATTTATTTTACAATTTTGTTATTGCTTCTTTTTAAAACAATAGCTGCCAATTAAACTGAACGTTACAACCTTGACATGATTATATGAGTTGTTTTTACCGAGAAATCAATCAGAAGCGCCGTGAAAATGGCCAGATCCGCCTCTCTGGCTGCAATGCGCGTTCCCGACACAGGGGGAACAGATTTTTACAGGCGAACCGAATTCTGCACAAGACCGGCGCCTGACTGAACAACAAATCTGCCTCAGCTCATTTGTTAGTCAACAGGCAGCTTCATGTGGCTCGTTTTGCATTTCACCAGGGACATTTCCAACATTTCACTGTCATTCCTGTGTTTTCTAGGAGGTTTTCACCATTGCAACAGTCATTTCTGTTAGATACGCTTGACGTTGTTCTGCAACTTGCAAATAAATATTTATAGTCCTCAAACTCTTTTTTTGGGCACACTATGACCATAACGTTTATTGCATATTATGGGGATTTTATGTGCTAGACCAACACTGAGAGCGTCATACAGTGAAATCTGAAGCAAAAATTTGGGGCGTTCCCTTTGGAATCCCAGCTGCAGGTATTTTGGGATTTGCCTCCAGCAATTCTGCACATTTATACACAGAGCAGGGTTTCCCCCCAGTGTATTATAAGCCTGGGGGGCCACAAGGCTTTACTTGTGCCCCCACCAGGCTAAGTATTGCTTATTTCTTTAAGTCTTTTTAAAATGTTTGCATTTTTTAAGACTTTATAGTTGATGTTCAGGAATTAATCTTCCAATCTTTCAATAACACACAATTATCAAGTGATATTTTCAAATTTCCTGTCAACTTTAAACATTTTTAACTCAAAAACTCTATGGGCCTCTGGATGAATGACTGCTGTAGCACCCAACCACCGGGCTTAGCAAGTTTTCTGGGGGAAACTGTGTAGAGGTTTTTGTCTAATAGGACTGAAAGCATCTGTGAAAAAACATTTCAAGCATTTTTTATTTATTTATTTTTTATTTAAGTGTGGACTTTGACTAGGCTGTTGCATATGAGAAATATGGTTCTTTTACACTATTCCACTGCTGCTCGGGCTGTACGTTCAAGGTCGTTGTCCTGGTGTAAGACGAACCTCCATGTTGAATAATTGAGTCTGTAAAAATGCCCTCCCTGAAACAGAAAGGGAGGGAAAAGTCTCCAGCGACACGACATGTGCTTCCTTTGAAGCTCACTTTGCACCAGAACTCGAACCAACAGTTTGCTCTTTTATCAGCTTTTGGCTGAAATCAGTTTTTATAGACAGCGACTCAAAGAGACTGGGAAAAGGACCGAGTTTTCTCTTGAAGAGATTCATGGCGACACGAAGCAGGCCTCCGACGTAACAACATTGGTTAAAAAAACCTCACATTTTAGATGTCGTGCAAATGAGCATCATAAGAAGAAACGCGGGCTGCTGTGTTACATCAATTGCTCAAACGGTTTGGGAAACTTCTCACAAAGCTTCACAAATATGTTCCGTGTGGATTCTGATTCTTTAAGAAAATAACTGCAACTTATTTCATGCATAAAATTGACTTTATTTGGGAGTTTGTTCACCGCAAAAACCCAAAGACAGTAGCAACTGCTTGGGTGTGTAGAACAATGCAGAGTTGGCTGCTATGTGGGAATCTCTGGAATATATGAGCTTTGCAGCCCACACAGCTCTGCCAAGGCGATCAGTATGTGCTCTGCTGATATAGTACTATTTAAAGCTGCGACTGCTGGCTTTACACAGCAGAACATTTTAAGATCCAACTGTTAGCAAAATAAAATTGGAGAGGGCTCATAATCATTTATATTACTTTGGAGAGGGGATTATTTTTATTATTATTATTGGCAAATTACTGGACATCATTAATTAATGGTTCCCACATTGCTTGAGTTAGACTACGATGCCAGGCCTAATTTTTTTAAGTATTGCAATAAAAAAAATTTATATATATTTTTATTTAAAATGAAATGCATCCTGTTGGGCTGAAGGCTAATTTTCAGCCTGGATGGATGGATGGATGGAGGTGAAAGCATATATTTCCACACCATAACCAAAGTTTGTTAAATGCCAAAATATTGAAGGATGGATTTTTTTCCTAAACATATTGCTTAACATAGAGTCAGAAGTTTGCATATACCTACATTACTGTGCCTTAAAATGATTATGGACCACCAAAAGCCACATTCATTGTTGGGTACAACAATACTCAAAAAAATCATATGCAAATAGAAAAATCGTGAACATGTCCAGGCAGTCAACAGTGTCATTAAAATGAGTACCGAACACAGGCTGAAAGGTCATTCAGTTAAGAAGAAGTCACTACTTCAAAAGCAACATAAAAGTAAGGCGGTGGCAGCATCATGTTGTGTGGGTTTGCAGAACGTACTGGTGCACTTCACAAAACAGACAATCAGGAGAACAAAACATTCTATAGAAACATGAAGGGAACAAAGATTTGGTTTTCAAATAGAAAATAACTCTTTTGTTGTACTTTATGTAAATGCCTCCTGATGGGATTTATCTGTGCTGCATCAGTTCTGTTCTGTTATAATACCTTTTTCTTTTTTCTGTATCAATAATCAAAATATGTAGTAAACGTAATATCTAAAAAAAAAATGGGATAGGGAATTCCATTTGGAAGTACAGATTTTCTTAGACTCCCCATTTCTTTTTCCGCCCCCTCCAGAATTTTAACCTCAGGATTTGCATCCTCTGTGTGTTGCTGAAGCTGCTCTGGCACCAGGCTGTGTCCTCCTTCCCTTCAGTCTTGGTGAGCGGATCACATGACGAGTCACGGAGGAGCGTAGTGTGCAGCCTCAACTGTGACTCAGTCGATCCTCCCCCTGCACTGGCGAAGGTGACCTCCTTACAGTCCTCTCGGAGGCATCCTAACAGCACCGTCTTCGCGGGATGCTCGGAGCCAAGCGTGACATCAAAGCAATCTTAGATAACAACTGAACCTACTTCTGGAAAATCTCGAAAAACAATCTCGGCCCAATCATGTGGTTCAACAAAGAAGGCGGATTTCAGTGGGCCATTCAGACGGAGGCGACAAATTAAAATGGATTCAAGTTGGCAGATGACAGCGAAAGGACACTTTTGAGTACAATTAGTCTGACAACACCCACTCCAAGTGAAGTCCAGTGTAGATAGCAGCTCCTTGCTTCCAATTAGATGAACTGCGATGAGCTCAGTCACCTCCACGCCACCCACTCCTACTAAATCTCAGATCTGAAATAATCAAATAGATTATTTTCTACCTAACGAAATCTGAAAAGCTCCAGAAAAAACATTTGGCAGAAGCCACTTTATATATTCTTCTGGTTTCATTCACAAGTCACAAAATATCACTTTCACATTATAAAAAAGGATAAATCCAAATAGTTTAAAGTCATATAAGCTGCTTAGAGAAACAAAACTCTGGTCAAAGTTCTGCTAGCGTTACAGGCCGGCGTGATGTGTGTTTTGTTCTTTGTTTTGATTTTTCTTTTCAATAAAATTCATGCGTGGATGCTGGTGTACATCTTTTAAAACCCAAACCCAAAAGATGTTTAAAAAAATAAAGTGACTGAATTTTGCATATATAAATATTATATTGTGTTGCATATTTACCAATCAGCTAATCAGAATTGTTTTCATAATATTTGGGTCAGCAATTCATTTCTATAAGACAGAATTACATTTATTTGAGTCCAGCAAAATTGAAATATTTCATACTGAAAATTTTAGAAAAATAGAAACTGTAGCGTAAGTGTATATAAACATTACAGACCAAAAGTTTGGACACACCTTCTCATTCAATGAGTTTCCTTTATTTTGATGACTATTGACATTGTAGATTCAAACTGAAGGCATCAAAACTATGAATTAACACATGTGGAAATATGTACTAAACAAAAAAGTGTAAAACAACTGAAAATATGCCTTATATTCTAGTTTCTTCAAAGTAGCAACCTTTTGCTGTGATTACTACTTTGCACACA
>CAEFZX010025102.1:0-74774 GCA_903066825.1 Alfaro cultratus | reverse complement strand
TGTGTGTGTGTGTGTGTGTGTGTGTGTGTGTGTGTGTGTGTGTGTGTGTGTGTGTGTGTGTGTGCGTGTGTGTGTGCATCTGCTCCGTCTCTGATCTAATTCCTTCCTTCCTGTCATGTGATGCGTCTACGCTGCCCCTGATTGGATTAGGTTGTCAGCAGGGGTTACGTTTCCATGACAGCTCACCAGACAATGTTCAACTTTTTCTGTCCTTTGAAATTTTCCATATTTTTCTGTCGGAAAAATACAAACTTTGATTAATTTCATTTGTAATGTGTAGGGCTGTTAAACTGTTAAGATTTTAGTCGTAAATATAGTGAAAACGTTTCATTTTTTCCTCCCTTCTGTAGTGTCAATATATTTTAATTGCCCCTTGCTCAACATTTCAAATAACTTTTTGCTGTAATTGTAAATAATCTGGGGTATTAAACAACAGACATTTGTGTCACTGTTTGATAGAGAGCATTTGTAAACGGCCATCTTCACATCATTCCACTAATGCTCACTTTCAGGTCTTCAGCTGAGGAATAACTCCACAGCATGATGCTGCCTTCCCCGTGTGGCTCTTTGCAGCTTTTCCATAGTTGCCATGGGCCTCTTGATTCTCTGATTGGTTAATTTGCTGGCCTGTCATGGCTAAAGTAGTACTGTACCCTTTCCAGATGTTTGAGAAAAACAACATTTTCATATTTTCTTTCCACTGAACTGTTCAATCAGATAAGAATGCAGTTTGTGGTTATATGATGGCATATTAGGGTCACTGTAGATGGAATAAAAAAAACTATGAAATTTTGAGATTTATCTCAGAAATTTTCTAGAAAAACCAAGAACGTTTTTGAGTTTCAAAAGTTGAACGTTTTCAGCTTTTGGAACTCAAAAATGTATTCCTTTCCCCTCGTCTATAATGCCCTCAGTACGCCGTCGTGGTGCAATGTGGAAAAGTTCGACAGGTGTGAAAACTTTTGCGCGTCACCAACTTTTCTAAGTAAAATAACTCCTTTCAGTGTGTGTGTGTGTGTGTGTGTGTGTGAGGCATAAGCGGCTGCCTCCCTCCACACACTGGGACGTTCTCTGAGGTCTCTGCTCTCTAACGGACCAGGAGCAATTTGAAGTGACAGACTGTCCTCTGCTCGGCTCGCTGTTTGATGCGTTGAGACGTCGCTGCATCTTTGCTCTCTCACACCTTTAAAGGCTGCTTTATTCTCTGTGAAAGACGGGAGGCGTCCTGTATATTTATACATGGCGCCATTGTGTTCCTCCTCACCGTGTATTTAGTTGTTGCTTGCCATATTATTTGGATGTGAGGCTCTTCAAGAAGCAGAACTGTACTGCATGTTCCTGCAGCTTGCATGTGAAGTGTGCATGCATCGCTGTTATAGGTGGCCCGTTGTTTTGCATGTGAATGTCAGTGGGGGTTTTTTGCACCCAAAGGTCTGTGTGTGTGTCATTGTGTGAAGACAGGCAGTGGCATGCACCCCGTCACCTTCTCATCCTCGGACTGCTGTGCATGGGGGTTCGGCTAAATCGGCACGTGGTCTTGGTCATGGGAGACTCGAGGGCGTCCCCCTCACCTCCCCGCTTCCAAATTACCTTACGGTGGTCACGGTGGGCGAACCTGTGCTGTTTTGGTTTTTGCAGGACAGTGAGGGTGCACAGCCACTGAACCTGTCGGCCAAGCCTAAGGCATCCGAGAGCAAGTCACCCAACTCCCCCCCAACTTCCCCACAGGTTACCGCTGCCGCTGCCGCCACCACCAAGCTGGGTCCCGCCGGCTCCATGAAGCACAGCGCCGTGCCCTCCAGCATCGGAGCGCCGTCCACCAGAGTCAGCTCAATAGGTAAGTACATTTAACTACCCTGTACAGTAGCAGAGTAAACAAATGATAGTAAGGGGCTGAAAGTGGAAGTAGGAACCACCAATCACTTCCCATACCGACATCGATATGAGGTTTAGTTGGCTGATACCGATCTAATACAGAAAAACTAATTTATTTTATAACTCTGCATCAGTACAGCACACTTAAATTGATTAATAACTTTACAAGCTTTGTTCAAATATGCAAAAACAACTTTAATTTGTGAAATAAATAAAGTGAAATTAGGCGAATAACAGCCAATGTAAAATAAATAAAGAAACTTAAACTGACAAAAGCAATAAGTTGACTATCTTGGTCAAACTAAAATTAAATTGCAACAAATCTTCTTTTAAATAGTTCAGAAAGTGGAATTAGGAAATCTAAATATAACGTAAAATAAATAGTAAAGCTCAGAGCACAAAGAGTAGAATTAGACTAAATAATTCATGGGTTGGGCATATTGTCACTGGTACCAGATTTTATTTTAGGGATAATAGGGAACACATCTACTTTTTAACAGTTTACTGATGTAAAAAATATCTAGCTGTGACTCTACTTCCAGCAGTAACAACTTCGACACTTACGAGTGGGGCTTTTTGACCAATCAAAACTTCCCAGTCCGTCTCTAAACAAACTGTAGATGTACAAGCTCAGTTTCTTAAGCTGCAAACATTTTTACAAGAAAGATACATTTCCATAAGTGGAAATCTGAAAGTTTTTAAGAAAAAATGTCTGCAAAGTGTTTCTGCAACAAGAACAGTGTTTTTTCTAGCAGTACTGTGATGACAGCACCATAATCCTTCCTAACCACATGCACACATAAAGAAAAAATGACATAAATGAATCACTATTTTTTACTCCTAATCCATTTTTCATGCAGCACTGATAGTTCAAATATTACACATATGTAACAGGCTATAATTAGTGTTTGTGTTGTTCCTCCGTGCTGCTATTTGCCTGCAGGGCGGCTTCATTGTTATGTGTTTATTAGTGGCTGAAAGAGACAGAGAGAGACATAGGAGTGAGGAGAAGGGAGGGAAGGGAGAGAGAGAGATGAGGATTAGTGTTTCCTTTTTTCCAGAGCAATGAAGTGGGGGAATAATAAAGAGAGGAGTGCATGACAGACAGAAGGTATCACCAATGAGATTAGACAAGCCTCTTACATGAGCCAGGACAGCGCAAACACTCAGCATTAACTATACAATACCAGCACACACACACACTCAAACTCACACAAAGCCTCACACACACAATCCAACCTCCTCCTCCTCATATGCAGTTAAATCAGTTTTTTTTCCCTGACATTCTGGCTAATCTCACTGTTTTTCAACAAATCGGCGGATTTAATATCAGATTAGTGGATTTTCGGTCCCAGATGTTTTTTGTTCAGAAAAATGGATTACAGTGTTTTAAGTTTGTGTGTGATCCTGGCTGAATTATTTGCGTGGCGGAGGCCAGATCCCTGATACGCAGGAGCTCATTGTTCCATCTGTTGCCGCTGAGTTCCAGGCGGTCAGGAGCGCCGCGCCGCGTACCGGCTCATCGTATTAGGATCCATTTTACAAGTTCATAGCGGACGGACAAATTGGAGCGGGGTCCAGAGGTGGTCGTTTTGATTTGCAATCTGTTTGAGGAAGAGAGAGGAGGGGGGTTGCAGATTAGGAGGGCCTTTTGGGGTTATTTATATTCAAACTGGAATCAGAATGAAACCTGATTAAACCCTTCTGAGTGCAGAACACATTTAGTTTTTCATCTAGTTCTTTTTCAGACTGCATATGTCTTATAATAAGATCAGAACTTTTTAACCCTGATGTGTGTGTGCTTGTTTATAGCTGGTGGAAACTGTAAGTAAACAATATCCACATTTTAACGCTGTTTGAACAAAGTTGAAATAAAATGTAGATCAAAATTTATAGATTTAGAAATTTATAGATTTCTAGAGTTGCTATCTATTTAAACCATGTTGATGTTTTCTTGCTCTTATTCCCAGAAAATATAGATTTCTTTTTCTAAATTTAAAACGATCATTAAAAAGTTGAGGAACTATTGTAACTAAGCTAAATATCAAGTTAAGATATCTGCTTAAAACTTAAATGCTTTTCAACTTAACCCAAGCAGATGCTTTTGCTTTGTTGCAAGACTTTTTAGGATTCAGTAAACCTAAACATGAACCCAGATATAAGTGTTTCGGTTTGTGAAGAACTTTCCACCTGGAGGAATGTTTCTCTCTTTCCATCCGTCCATCTTTCTCTAACCAGACTGAGACGTAGGCGCTTGTAATTTCCACCATCGTCTCACATTTGTCTTAGTCTGCACCGTGAACAACTGCAGTCCCCCAACTCGAACGTGTTCTTATAAACGTACCGCATGCATCTGCGGAGAAGAGGGAAAAAAAACAGAACTTGTGTTATCGCAGTGTGAGAGAGCAGAAGACATCCCCTCCAACCTTTCCCTCCTTTTATCTGGGTCACATTCACTCGTCTGGTCTGGATGGTTGTCATTTCTGTCAGTTGAAGCAATCACACAATCATGTGTGCGCAGGAATTTCTTTCAACCCCCCCGCTGCCTCTTCTTTTGACTGCAGATTAAAATTGACTGCCACCCAATTCTGTCACCCCCACCCCCTCCTCCACCTCCTCATCTCTGTTCTCACTCCTCTGTCCTGCCTCAGATCCTGCACCCTCTCTTTTTCTTTTTTGTCGGGCTCCACTCCCGTCCAGATTTTCCGGTTATGACTTCTGAAAGAGTTCACGGCTCTGTCATTACCAATCTGAAGCTGATAATCTGGTCCGAGATGGCATTAGCGGCGCGGATTAGCGCAGATAAAGGCCTCATAAGGCAGCAGCGGCTCTTTGTTAAGAACTAACCGATGGGGAGCGGAGATAGCGGCGCCTCACATTCTCACACATGCAGAATAATAAAAGGTGCCTCTGCTGACTGTAACGCTGCTTACAGCGTTCTGTTGAAGGGGATGAGATTGCTGGGGGCAAACTCTGACTCACATGCTCCACTCGGCTGCAAAGTGGTCAGTCGCTTTGAGTGTTTTCAGTTAAATATATAATAGAAAAAAACACACACACACACACCCCGCCAACCTCCCCTCATCGACTGTATGTTAATGCCTTTACCTTATGGTTCAGAAGATTTGTTCCAGATGAGAACCTTCAAAGTAAACACTTTGGAGTGTTTATCCAATAATAATAAAAAAAGGCTGTTCTCTTTTTTTTTCCTTTTTTTTTTGCTGTTAATACTCAATCTGCATTTGTGCTTATGAAAAATAAAGAAGCTGAACAGGATGTCTAACAGATTGTCCCTCCTGTCTGCGTCTCAGCAGACTTGTTGTCTTCGTTGTCGTCGACAGCCTACCTGAACGACCACGAGGCGGTGAGCAAGGCCTTCGCCGAGGCCCGGCAGATGAAGGAGCAGCTGAAGGGGGAGCAGCAGGCCCTGGACGCCAAGATGGCCTCCGTCAGCAACCTCAGCCTCAACAACGGCCGCTCCGACAAGGTCAGGTTCTTTTTATTTTCCTTTCAGCGCACAAAGATTTTAAAATCTACCCAGTCGTTGAGGCATGAAATTTGCCAAAAGCAACTATGTGTTGTTTCCTCTATTATTTTAAAGTTTGCTTAAAGCACAATTTTAATTATTTTAAATGAACTCAAATCAATTTATACAGCCTCACAAATTAAAAATCAAAATGATTTTGCGTACATTTTGAGTTAGTGTGCATTTCCTAGACATGCAACGGCTTACAGAAATACACAGTGTATATAAATACATCAGAAAAATCTTCTCAGCTCCTGCCTCAGGTGAAATACTAATTGTGTCAGGATTTTTTTTTTCCCCACAACAAATGATGTACTCTCAGTCATCCGGAGCTCGGCACAAACAAATACAAATCACCGCCTTTTATCTCAGCCTCAAAATTTGGCGTGCTAAAAAAAAAAAAAAAAAATGCAACAGATCTACCCTGAGTCCTCTGAAGTCATCGCAGGCCGTGACCGTCTTCATTGTCGGCGTGCGGTAATTTGTCGTGCCGTGTGCCGTCCCCGCCGCAGCATGTAGGAGGTAAATCGGCACACAAAGCCCTCGCACGGCTAAACGTGGCCAGATAAGGTAAAAACCAGAGGCAGCGTGGGGTAATGACTGCGTCTGTGAGGCACACTGTAGGGCTCTGAGAGTGTGTGTGCGCGTGTGTGTGTGTGTGTGTGTGTGTGTGTGTGTGTGTGTGTGTGTGTGTGTGTGGGGCACAGCGGAGTGTCAAGGAGACAGTAATGTGAAATGACTGCGTTGGCTCCTCAGCGGCTCAGATAAACTCCGGGTATTTGTTCAACATATTTGGAATCAGCTGGAGCATCAAAGCAGGAGTTATTCCTCCTGCTGCTTTTCTGTATTCATGTTGATATTGCTGATAAATATTGCATTCAGAATCATTAATTAACACTAATATATATAAAAGAAACTACTAAATAGTATTGTTTGCAAGTTGCAAATATAGTTTTTGCCCATCCTGCTCTTTATGGAGTAACAAATTTTGACAATAGCTGTTTAATTGGACAGATACACTGCAGCCGACTTTATGACTAGCGTTAAAACTATTTGAAACTCTTATTTTCAGTCAAAATAAATGTTAGCTGAGATTTAATTTAAACTTTTCAGCAACAAATCTTTCAGGGAATGTTGGTGTGAAAATGTGGAAAAGCATTTAAAATCTTTCGGCCAATTTTAAATTAGAAGATTTGATTCATTGGACTTTTTAAAACCACTAAATTTAATGTAAATGCTTTAAATGTCTCTTATAAATAATGATATTTAAAACTGTTTGTACGTATGATCAAAGAGGAAATATGGCGCATTTTTCTTCAGCAGATTTGACTGCATTAAATATTAGCAGACTGCTCTGCTTTGTGGTAAATAGCTAAGAGTTTTAAAAGACAATAAATCATTTAAGAAAGATAAACAGATGTTTCAGTTATAAAGTTGTAGATTTGTAAAGACTTTGTGAAACAGTGTTGATTCTTTGTGATGTTCTGCAGCCCCGTTCCTCCTGTTCCTCTGCCGCTCTGGGCTTTGTGTGTTGGGATGCAGCAGCGGCGTCCCTGACACTCAGAGGATTAGTTTTGTCACTACTTTGTGTCTCCGCTCTCATGTCAGCCATTCAATCCACTTTTCCCATGTACTGTACCGGGGCTTAATGTCAGACTAGGCTGTCATCCACTCTGTCTCTGCTCTCTCTCACACACACACCCACCCACCCACACACACATACACACACACACACTCCACAAAGCCAACTGAGAGCACATATTTAATCTTAAAATCTGAAAGTGTGAGGAGACATTTTGTGCTCTTTTTTTCCCCCCTGGAATGAGGACTGAATGAGGCTTTCATTAGAGCAAAATGAGGAAAAAACTCCTAAAATATTTCTGATTTACATACAAAATGACTAACTCCAAACCATTGAGGGTTATTATGCATTTATGAAAGCAGAAGAAATTAAAACTAAAACACTTTTGAAATATTTAGAGCTTTTATTCTTCCTCTTTCCTATTTATTCCAGCGTATTGGGGGAGGGGAAATTATCTCTAACAATTAAACAGCGTTGGACTAAAAAAAAAATAGATAAAATGCATTTCATTAGCATTCTGCCCTCCCTGCTTGCAGCCACCCGGCTCACCAGGGTCACATGGAAATGGAGGAGGACACTTTCCGGAACATCGTTTTAGAAGACGGCCGTGTTTTGGGTAGAGCTCCTAATCGTGTAATTAAACTGTAAAACGTTGGCGCTGGTACCGTGCCGCGTGTGTGTGTGTGTGTGTGCATGTGCGCACACGAGCGAGCATCAGCCGAGCTCCAGCGCAGTGTGTGCCGGCTGCTTGCATTAGGCATGTAAATGCTCAGTAAATCAGCCTTTTATTGGTTGTAATAAATACCCAGGGGGCCGTGCGGCGTGGCCCCGCTCTCGTCCGCGCCGCGCTCTCTCCCTCTAATGCGTCGACCCTCAGGGGCCTCTGCAAGAGAGAGGCAAGCCGCCGCACTCCACTCTCGCAGGTGGCTGCCAGGAGTTGCTACACACACGCAAACACACACTTAATCAGCAGCGCACTCACATAACAGTAAACAACCAAACCGGAGTAAAATCAACATTCTTTTACGTGGAAACGCACTCAAACGCAGATGTGTGTTCAGGCTTTTAACATTTCCACATGTCAAGCAGCTTGTCTGTTTGGGGGAAATATATATATATATATGTTTATAACATTTAACAATTGTTCATTTTCACCTCGAATGTCTAAAACGAGAGGGAAAAAAATGTAAAGATATGAGAGTAGTTGTAATGGGAGCTGCCAGTCAGAAGTGCAGGTTTGGAGTTTCATTCATGTTTTCCCAGCATATGACTCAGACACTGACCGACTGCTACTGTGAACTGTTTGCGCCGTTTAGGACAAAGCTGCCTTGGAGAGTTTGAGTCAGCAGCTGAAGCAGCAGGCCGACGACAAGTTCAGCCACGCCATGCTGGACTTCACCATGAGCGGAGACTCCGACGGTACGCGCACACACACACACACACACACACACAAAGTGTCAAAGGAAGGATTCTCACATTCAAAATATCTGAACATTAAAGCAAAGATTAATTGCACAGCTGATACAAATATGCTGAAATAAAAATTCATCTCTTATTGCTGTAGCATAATCTTACTCTGATTTTATTTAAACTTTAATTTTAACACTTATTTAAAACCGAAAATAGTTTATTATTAACAAATATAACTGAAACCATTCTTTTCATTTTATGTTAGCTTTGAGATTTGGCAAGTCTTTGATTAGTATTCACTGCCTTTCTTTTTTCCTGAGGTACAAATATGATCCAAGTCCCATTTCTTTTTGCCACCCTTTAAATTTTAAAGATAAGAAAACATTCAATTTAAAAAAGTGTTTTGATATTTTAATATTTATACTTCTACAAAAAATAGGTACTCAGGCAGCCTGGAGGATGCGCCACTAATTTGGAACAAACTTTAAATGCATTTGATTAATAATAATCTGCAAAATTGATCATTATATTTGCCAAAAATGTATTTCTTGCTATTTCTTAATTGTTTACTCTATTAAGTTTTTATGGCATAAAGAACTTTGAACTACTGTGGTGTTTCAAATAAACTGAACATGACTAGTAATGTGAACCTCATCAGTCAGGGGAATGATTCAGATTGAAAGTATCTACAGCTTTGACAAAAGCTGGATGAGGACCCAGTGTGTTTCTTGCTACACACACTGTGAGGTAAAACAGGAAATATTGTCTCTCTGTTAGAGAACTGCAGTAACTATTGGCAGCTTAGGCTCCCCAAACCTTTCTGTCCAACCACCATGAACATAAATATCTAGAGTCTGATAAACTACTGAGACGTTGTTTTGTGGTTGTAAGATTGAGGTGGGAACCTTGCCCAGCATTACAAACTCTGAAATGCCAGTAAATTTTAAATGGATGCTATCAGAAAACTGAAAACTGAAACGCTTTTGGGTCTTTTAGCAGAAAAACAATCAAGAATGCTGTTATATCCAGTGTTATAAGTGAAATAATCTGCCAGTGAAACAAGTACTTTTGTAAGTTAGTACACTTGAAATAAGACAAAACTAAGATATTTACTCTAGAAACAAGACCAAAAATACTTGGTAACATTTAGTATTTTTTGCAGTGTGTGCTTCAACCTTGCACAAAAGTTGATCTCTTTTTACATTGCGTAACTACTGTCTCCTCCTGACCGCTCTTTCTCCTCAGGATCCCCCAGCGTGTCCGACTCCAGAATATTTCGGGAAACGCGTGGCAGGAACAACAACGAGCCGCACATTAAGCGGCCGATGAACGCCTTCATGGTCTGGGCCAAGGACGAGAGGCGGAAGATCCTCCAGGCCTTCCCAGACATGCACAACTCCAACATCAGCAAGATCCTCGGTAAACTACCGCCCTTCAGCTGCTCAAGGCGCTCGCTGCGTCCTTATCATATAAGCCGTCTCTTCTTCTCACAAACACACACACACACATTACAAACTAATGCTGCTTTCGTACTACGGCGGCGTTGTGTAAGCGGGCGTTAATGAAAGGCTGGAGGAGAGCACAACCACGACAAATGATGATATAATTCATTATGCATTAAACAAGCAGCGCAAGGCCGCCTGACATTTCCCCCAGACCGCCGGGATCGGCCCTGACATTTTAAAGAGCTCCTAAGCGTTTTATAACACAGGGAAATCTGGATTTAATAAGCCTCCACGCTCTCGATTGCTAACAGATCGCAGAACACAGAGAGGGAGAAAAGAGAGAGGGGGAGAGAGAACAGCCACGCGCTGACAGCTTTTACCCATTAAACATACAGTAGTCAAGTGCAAATTCAGACCAGATATGAAGCACACACACACAGAGGAAGACAGGCACAAGATTTTCCACCCACCCACCCACAGTACAGATCTGTGAGCAGCAACCGAGCTGAGAGATGACAGCAGGTTAAGTGAAGTCCTCATTAGTTGAGATGAGTACCTGTCGTCCCAGCGGTGCTCCTCATTAACCCTCTTTTGCTCTCTTTTGCGTTCTCGTTCCGGGTGCCACTTCCAGCACCACACTGTGTGCATGTGTGTGTGTGTGTGTTTTAAGCTCATCCTCACATGTATCAGTTTAAACTGTTTGCTGAGCGTCCTACACCACACATCAGTCAGAGTAGCCAATCTGCACACAGAGGTCATGTTTTCAAAGAAATGTCAGGACTAATAGTAATCAGTGACTGCGCTGAAAAATAGGTCTGGAAAATAAATAAATATTGCATGATTAATATTAATAGATAATACGTTAGATAGAATATTCAATAATTTCACTGAACTCCAATCCAGAATCTCACAGCATTCTGGGGGATGTAGGCACAGGAAAGACTTTAGCTGCTCACCGTGGCATCAACTAAGACTGCATTCACACTGCAGACTGAGGTGACCCAAATCAGATTTTTTTTTAACCTTTTGTGACCTCTCTCTCATCTTTTCATGACAGTCTGAACAACACAGATCCAGTTTTTACAGATTTGACCCGGGCTACTTGGATACGTGGTTCTAAATCCAAAACCTATCCAACCTTTTCCAATGTGACCTGCCTTTGCACGACATCCAACCTGTGTGTCAGTGATACACGATAAAAGTCGCTATTCTGTGAGAAGAAAAACAACAACCATGGAGGACAATAATGAAGATTAAAATTGTTAATATGCAGCAAATAAATTGCAAAATATGTTCCACCATTATCATCCACATGTACTTCCAGAAACACTGAGCAGGCTCGCATTATTGCGCCCTCTCCTGGACATGCGGACACTTCTACATTGCTTGCAGTTCACACGTCAAGTCACATTCAAGTTCCATGCATTTGGAAATGTGAACAACTGCACACAAAAAATTTTAAATCGGAATTTAGTATTAACCCCTGTAGTTACTCACTCTTTGGTTACTTAGCAACACCCTGTTGAGTAACTTGCGCAGCAGCAGTTTCAGCTTTATGCCTCATAACTGCTTTAAAAAATAAAAATAAGGGTCACGCTACCAATTTGGCAGTATTTCAAATATTTATAACAAAAAGTAAATCAATTATCGATATCAACTGCAATATTCAATAGTGTATTAGAGCAATTGTAATTAACAAAAGGTTAATTTCTGGACATTAATCTGGAAATTTTGGTAATTTTTGTCCAAATTTTTTTTCTATCTACAAAGGCCCTAATACGCCATTGTAGACATGAAATGCATATATTATCATGTTAGGTTTTTCAGCCCTACTTAACAACAGGCCCTCTGTGGGAAGTTGTCTCAAAGAAAAGCAGCAGCTAATCAAAGCTAACGACTGTTTTCCGTCTGTCTCCAGGCTCGAGGTGGAAAGCCATGACCAACCTGGAGAAGCAGCCTTACTACGAGGAGCAGGCTCGCCTCAGCAAGCAGCACCTGGAGAAATACCCGGACTACAAGTACAAGCCGCGGCCCAAACGCACCTGCCTGGTGGACGGCAAGAAGCTGCGCATCGGCGAGTACAAGGCCATCATGAGGTCCCGCAGGCAGGAGATGAGACAATACTTCAGCGTAGGGTGAGGGACTGGGTAGTTCTAGGTCCAGGAGGATTTTGTTTGTTTTGCAAATAAAAAGATCAGAATTTATAGGACTTTTTTTTTTTCCATCATTCTATTTCTGTTTTAAATGCAGAGACTGAATGTAAATTTGCTTTTCCTCTTCTTTTAGTTTTTATGTAAATATATCATAGTTACTAATAAGAATTTTGACCAACGAGATGCACTAAGAAATTGGTGGTGACCCATCAGACATGTTTCAGCTTAACCAGCCTGTGGGACCTTTTTCAGATCATTAACATTTAAACTTTACCAGTCTGCCATAACAACACTCTTCAGTACAGAAGTTAATACAGAGAAAAAAATTCACTATCAGTGACGTGTTCAAAAAGGAAGTCAGAGGACAAAGAAAAGGTGCTTTGTCGCAGAACGTCGAGTAAAAATATTTCAATGTTTACAACAAACCTGAAATCATAATTTGGTAAATAAACTCTGGTGCATCTCTACTTTAAATTTATGTGTACTATTCTCATTTTTGGATGTTCCTGTAATTGTTCTTTTGACACAAACCAAGTTAATGCAAGTAGCTCAGTTTGTACTAAATACTCAAAATTTAGGCCTGGGTCAGTAATGTTTTACCTGCAGGCACAATAACATGCAATAAAGCTACCTCACTTTCATCATATTTACAATCAAATTCAAGCTAAATTGTGTAAAATAACCCTTTATTTGTAATGGGATACATTTTATTTTTCCAAATCATAGTATGTGCTGAAAAATATTTGAAATTTCTCTTTAAAGAGTAAGTAAAAGTTAATATCCGCCTTTAATGTAGCTGCTTGGCAATGAACAACAGGCAGCACTCAAATACACTGAGTCAAACTGGAATTAAAAGAAGTTTAAACTTTTTTTCCCCTTACAGTAACATTTTAAGACTCTGTATACTCTGATGGTGGTAATCAGGGAAATGTTTCCAACATGGTTTGGTTTAAAAGGAGCAAACGTTTTAAACCAAAGTAGAAGGTGAATTGTTTCATACACACTCAGTTACAAAGTCACATGCATACATCCACTAGATAGTGCTTCGTGGATCAGGCTCAACTTTGATAAGAAATGCTCGTATTTTTATAGCAAAAATATAGTTGAACCCCTAGAACATCTTACTCTGCAAGAAAGAAAGACTGCTTCAGTTGTTAAGCAGTGCCTCGTTTCCATTGAGTGTTATGGTTCGGTAGGCTATTTTCTTTTTGTCTATTATAAAAGGGGCGCATACAACCAATCTGTACCACACCGTTCCTGGACCCCATTCAGGTGGTACGGTAAGTTTAAACTACTGGCACCTCTCAACACAGTATTGATTAGGGAACAGAAAAATGTCATTCTTGTGCGTCTAATTTGTCGTCGCACTCGTCTGACAACGTTAGATGTTTGGGTTCAACCCTGCCTGCCCCGTTGAAGTCCAACTGTCGGTGGAAATCGTTATGTTCAGCACAGTGGAAACGGGGCAAAGGTTTCACCTTACTGACTACAGCATATTTCTGACCTTACTCCTAACTTTCCTTTCTCTTTGTGCATACAGGCAGCAGGGCCAGCTGCCCTTATCCTCTGCAGGCATGGTCTACCCAGGTGCCCTTTCAATGGCAGGGATGCCCTCCCCCCAGATGCCCTCAGAGCACTCAAGTATGTCCAGCAGCCCAGAGCCCAACGCCAACCACCACCAGAACCCCCACATGCCCGGACTGAAGGGGGACGAGCCACGGATCAAGGAGGAGGAGCTGCGGCTAGACGACAGCAACGGTGACGTGTACGATGATTTTGACTACGAGGACGAAGAGGCCGACTACGCCAGCGACAACGACAACCATATCCCCCATTAAGGTGGCACCGGTCACTGCCGGTGCCGCTCTAAAGATTCTAAACACATCAGTCGGGAAGAGGAGTTTGTATTTTGCCAATCACCTCAAGTTTAAAAGATAAAAACACCTCCCATCCCCTCTTCTCCTGACTAACACGGACTCTTTCGGCAGAGCCATCTCCCCTTCCCCTCCCACTGGAGTCCTGATACCAGCATCTGATCAATCAATGGAAGCACAGGACCTGTCACTCACACTGACTGTTACACATGCTGGAGTCTGGGAGGAAGCCAGTTTAAAGCTCACTGAGGAATATTCAAGTACTACTGCGAGAGTGACGCCACAAGTGAGAAGACATTTATAAAAATCAACCCTTTTCAGTCCGATCTGGAGGGAAAGGAGACATTTTAAACTGAAAAACTTAAACAGCGGACCTGTCAAAGGCTAACAGATGACACTTTAGGACGGCGGACCTGTTTATTATCAAGAGACACTTTTAAGAAACAGCTTTTTTTGTTCTTTGGTTCTATAATATTCTCACTCAGGTACACGGTGCCAATAAGTGGCTTGTGAATGTGATTTGTTGTTTTTTTGTGCTACAAGTTTGAATAATAATAGAAAAAAAGAGACTTTTCTTTTTTTTTTTCCCTCCCTTTTGTTGTAAAGCACCTGAAAGACATCAGACCTTTATTTTTAACTGAATCCTCAGCCTAGCGGTGTGCTATCGGTGCCTCCACTCGCCTCTCTCTCTCCCCCCACCGCTCAGGGTGGAGGAGACGGAGGGGATCCGATCGGGGGTGGGGGGGCGTCCCGGAGCGGAATCGAAAGCACTGTGTTTGTGAGACAATCCACGAGTTTTCTTCTCACTCCGTCCCTCCTGTCTCCATCTCGATATCGTGTAGGGCAAAAAAAAAAAAAAGAAAAAGTAAAAAAAAATCATCAGCAGCACGACTTCGCCTGAAACATCTGACAGGTGCGCGTCAGTGTGTGTTGCTTACAGCACTTTTGTTTTTGGTTTAGAGCAACAACAAAAAAAAAAAGGAGCTAAAACAAAATCTTGAAGGATAAGAAACTTGTTCTGCTGCTGTTAATGCGCTGTAACACACACTCTCTCTCTCTCTCTCTCTCTCTCTCTCTCACTCACACACACACACACACACACACACACACACACACACAGAAAGCTATTGTGTCTAAGTGTTTTCTGCTCCCTCCAATCAACGTCGTCCTGCTGTAAGTCAGTGGGTGGAGCCGGAGTGCAGTCAGTGTTTCTGTATTTTATTATTATTTTTCTTTAAAACTGCCTCTAGTCTAATATTATTATTATTATTATTATTATTATTATTATTATTATTAACCATAATTAAGAGGATGGTCAGCGTTTCCTGAGTTAAGTAAGTTATGTACAGTATAATTTATTTTTCTCCTCCTTATCAGGTTTTTGTGACCATATGAAACAGTCACTGAAACATTATTCTATTTAGCTGGTAGGATTTAGATTTAAGCAGAAGTTATCCTTTTACCTTGCTTTGTTTTTGTTTGTTTGTCTTTCTTTTCCCCTCCTAAATCGGTTTTGACTTGTATTAACCCCTGCGGACGGATGTGTGGCGCAGTAAGGACAGCGAGCTCCTCTAAAGACGCTGAAGACTTTTTTTTTAATTTTATCTCCATGCCCATTTCTACGAAGCACTCAGACTCTCTGCAGTCAGAGATAAAGAACATTAATATTTTTTATTATTATTATTATTGTTATAATTTTATTTGTAATGATTATCACCATGTACAATGTGAAGGTTTCCTTTTTTTTTGTTGTTGTTTTCTTTGAGAATGATTTGAAGGATTTCTGTGAACAAAGACCTGACCCCGTTTACTAGCTGAGCCGCCTCACCGAGACGCAGTGAAACACCTGCTGGGATCCTCACATCCACAACCCCGTCCAGAAGTTTACATACTCTTGATCAACATGAATGTCAATTGATTTACACATTGGATCATTTCTTATTTTAAGCTGGACTGATAAGATATACATATATATATAAAAAAAACATGAATTTTAAAAAATGAATTAGTTGTATAAAACAAGAACTCCACATTTTTCCAAGCCATGACATTGTATTTTCATAATTCTGTCTGATTATTGACCCCTGGCTCTATAAATTGCTCAGTTTGCATGAAGACTGCAGCATAGTCCATACATTATAAATTGGGAGTGGTCAGCAGACAACGGTGCCCTGCTTTAACTATTCTGAAACCAGTTTTGTACATTTATAATTGGTTGCTTCCAACAGGATAACCAATTTTTGTAACCATGGAGCAGAATCACTGCCATCAAAGCATTTGCACAACATGATGTGTAGTAGTCGGTGCAGTTTTCTTAATTTTACAAGCATCACCTCAATTCCTCCAATCAATCTTGCTAATCTTTACTTGAAGAAATTTAAGGCCATGCAATAAGACTTCAGCCATTGTGGTTTCTGGGTTGTTCCAGAAGATTCTAACCAATTTCTCCTCATTCAATGAACAGCTGGACATTAAGACACAGTTGGGCGTCTCAAACCTGCGTAAAATCTAGCTCTGGAGTACAACAGCCCACCATTACGCATCTCTGGATTGGCCCTGACAATATGCATATTTAAACCTTTAATTTCCGACTGCATCAAGTTGATGAATGTTCTCAAAGGGGCTGTAAAGTGGCTTATTTAATGATAAAACTATCAGTTAAAATTTTATAATTTTAACATCTTTTCACACTGATGTAATTTAGTCCTCTACAAAGGAAAACTGATTTGAGTTGACTGATAAAATAGTACACAGCTTATCTTAAAGTTCAGTTTATGTGGGTCTATTTTTTTAATTTACTCTAATTTAAGAGTTATAGATATTTAATTCATCATTTAAACTCCCTTATTTGACATTCCTGCTGATTAGTGTATTCAAACGTCTGACTGGCACCGTCTTCACGCACAAACACAATCACTAAAACACACGCCTACAATATAAAGAGATTATTATTGAAACTAAACAAATCCTATGCTGTTTGTTTTTTTTAAACCCTGTACATATCTAGAATGTTTTAATAATAGCAGTGATTTTCTTTCATCCAATCATCATCATTGTCACAGTGTTTACTCTGACCCAGCAGGAGGGTTTCACCGTGTCGGCATGTGAGGCGGCCCGGCGGACGGTATCTCTAACCTCCCTCATCAAGAGCCCTTTGCTTTGTTTGAGCTCCACGCGACGCTACAGGAGCCATGACTACTCTTCAGGTGTGACGTCGCTTAGTGACCCCTTAAATCCCCCATCTTTTTTTTCTTCTTTCTTTAAATCGCTATATAAATGTTCCACATAAAGAGCTTCTGGGTCTTAATTATGCTGTAAAGTCACCCCTGTTATCACCACACTGTTGCTGGAGAGAGGAATCAGGAGAGCGTGTGGGGCATTAAAGACATCAATCATCCCTGCTGGCAAGGTCTGTCCCCATAACAAGACAATGAAAATATTATTTAAGACAATCAGTCACGAGTGGAGCTCACAACAAAGTAAGAATTATTACAAGTAAACAAAAAAACTATCTTACCATCTCAACTTGAAAAAAAATCAAGAAAGATAATTATGTAAATATAACATAGAGTTATAGATTTATATTTTGTTCATAACACAGTGTAATATAAGTTGTATATTTCCTTTTTTTGTTGTTTTCTCTCCCTACTGTCTCTTTTATTGATGTTTATTCATGCCACAGAAAAGTGGAGTCACAGTACTCTCTCAAAAAAATGAAAAAAAAAATATCAAAGAAATAAAGAAAAACAGGAAAAAAAATCCGTGGGCTGCCACCACCATCTGTTCTAAGTTCACTTTTTTTTTCAGTATTACTGCCAGACGAGGCTCTAATAAAGACAGCAATGTGTTGAGTAAAACTTGTGCTGGTCCTGCTCATTTTTTCCCGCCACTAACTTTCATTTAGTTTCCTACACCAATAAAAGTGTTGTGTCGATAAATACTTGGATGTAGAGTAAGTGATGGGTACTTCCTCAAGTCGTATTTTATTATTCTTATTATGTGAGCCATCAGCAAAGTTGAGTAATTGAATCATATTCATAACATGTTAATTATGGTAAGTCCACCTTCTTGCCCCTCCAATCTGAGGGAAGAAGAAGAATAACGGCCTGTTAGCAACCAGATAGCCTAATTCAGCACAACAAGGGACACGTTTCTGTAAAAAAAAAAGAAAGAAAAACATGTTTGCTGCTGTCACCTGGTTTAAAAAAAACGCAAATGTATAATTGATGCTTGCTTATGGATGTTCGTGCCTCCATTTTCCGGGGTTAAAAACACCAAACCCCACTCAGCGTGCCCATTAAAATGCTGTCCCCCATCTGCGTCCATATGTTCCGCAATCAACCCCCACAGCCCTGCCCGACGCGCGGCGCATAAAAACAAGCTAAATGCATTCAGAGGACAGGATTTTCTGTGCTTTGTTAATTACCAGAACTTCACAGACACACACTCTCCCACCCCTGCCCCCAAAAAACACCTTTTGATGCAATAAAAAAGCAAGATGGGGGCAGATTCAAAACTCGCGGAATAATACGTTAAGTGAAGGATTCGGTTTGTCTGGGCGATGTGAATTTTTCAGAGGCGGCCCGAAGGCAAAAACCTGAGAAAGAGAAAAGGTTTGTGTGTGTGAATAGCTGAGGAGCAGAAAAAGAGTTTGGATTTTTATTTTATTGTCAGCAGTATGGGAATGCTGAAGGAAGCAAACAGTGGTTCGCCTCCGATTAAATCACACACACCCTAAGGTGAGCTGGAGGTGGGCAATTCAGAACAAAGAAGGAAAAACTATCAAATGGCAAAATTATTTTTATCAGCACAGTTGCCTTGAACTTTTCCTGCTTGTGCAAACTGCACCGAACACTAAAAACCTCTGTGCTCTGAGAGCGGGCCGCTCTGCCCGCATCGGCTCGGTGAAACATGCCGTGGATTCCCCCCCGCTTTCAACCGTGGGTGTTTGGAAATTGAGTGAAAACGATGTCACATTAATGATTTAAAGTCGGTAATAGGATGTGCTGTGACGCTGAGCCGCCAGCTAAACTGAGTTTAAGGCTGCAGCGTTAATGTATTCATGAGGAGGAGGATTATACAGAGACAAGAGCAGCTTGAGCTGAGTGCAGCACACCAGCCAAGGCCTCACTTTATTTATTTATTTCATATATATATATATATATATATATATATATATATATATAAAATAAATGCAAATGAATTTCATATTTAAATTTTTAATCAACTTTTCAGAAATAAAAATATGCATGCAGAATTGAAAAAAATTTTTTTTTTTTTTCTTTGTATATTTTTGTGTGACTAGGATTTAGTTTCTGAACATTGTATTCCCCAGATGACTAGTAGCAAACAAACAAACAAACAGTTATGAAAACATTTCAAAGAAATTAATTCTTGCCTCTAACTGGGATATTAGCACAAATGGGTGTTTATCTCTGAGCAGTGCCTTCTCCTTTCATCTCTGATTCTGGCTGCTCGGCTAATCCCCGGTCTGCCGTACCGTCACACACACAAACTGCAGCATCACTGAAAACTAAAAATCGCACAAGTATCAGAGGAAGGAAAAAAACTCTAGCAAGTGTTTCAGTTTCTGTTTTCTAATATTTCATCATCTATTTTTTTTATTAAGCTAAAAAAAGGGGGAAAAGACTTGTTAGTCTGTGGATTGCGTATTAAAATTTCAGAGTATAAAAGATGAGGTAACCTGAGGCTTAGAAGCACAGTAAAATAAAAATCTACTTCAAGTTTATTTTTCTTGATTTGTATTTAAGTTTTAAACACTTTGAGGTCAAACAGGTGGGGTCCCTACAGCTCCTATACTTCCTTTACATTATCCATGTTTGAACATTTACACATCTAATGTAGCCGTTGTCATGGCAGACAAGCGGCAGGTTATATCAACCACAGCAGGTAAACATGGCATTACCACAGTATGATCAGCAAAGAGCACAACGTGATCTAATTGCTTTTACTTAAATCAGAAAAGCAACAACTATTTCCATTCATGCAAATATCAGATAGCTTTTTTATAGTTATACGTTGAAAATAAATCAACAACTGCTAAATTCAGCTGTAGTCTTGAAATGTTTATTGAGCAGCATTTTGACATCCTGCTCTTTAACAGGAACAAGCAGAGATAGTTTAATTAGTCAGGCTATGCCGACTCAGTATTATGGAAAATTGAAATGTTCGACATGGAAAGGCATTTTTATAACGTGCTGAAGGCAGAACCTCTTAAAGTGACAGGTCAATTTCAAAATGTCTAATTACAAAGTTGAATTCCTTTGAAGTTACTAATTATATATATAGCATTTTTTTAAAACAACTAAATGGAATATAGTAACTTGAATATGCTACAAAATAGTACTAAGTGCCTGGAAAATATACAATTCTGCCCCTTTAACTGGTTCTAGTAGCGTCTCAGCCTGATGGGTCATACTTCATTAGTTTCCAAATTGTGATTGTTGGGGGTTTTTCTTCAAAACAGCCAAATTTAAATTTCTTCTAATAAGAAATTTAAATGTTTTTTGGGGGGGGGTTATGTACAGCAACAAGTTGGGGAGGGGCAGTTCTAGGTCACTCTATGCAGAATACAGCCAAGGGAAACCAAAGATAACTTGGAGGTTCCTATGGCTTCACATTGGAAGGACTTTAAGTTACAGGAACACTGAAGAAACAATTTAGGACATTTTATACAACCCACCCATGAATAAGGAAAACAATATACATCCAATGTGTCTCAACTCAAACACATTAACGTCACTTTATTTATCTTTACAGATCTGTGATGCAATTGTATTAAAAGTTTGCTCAGGCTTCAGGAACTCTGAAGTCAATTCTGGCTGAACTGACTGAACTTATCTGACAAAATGCTCCTTCATCTCCATCCTGTTCTTTCAAAAAATCCAAACTAAGGAACTCTACGGTGTGGAGAACCAAAAAGCTTGTTCAACAACACACATTTCTAGGAAAATGTCAGACTACACCAATTTACAGATACATTTTGTGTTTTGGAAGGTTTTTGTATGATTACCAATAATGTATCACTTGTACAAAAAGATTTCCACTCATATACGTGACTTGTGTGACAACTCTAGTTTCCTTTAGGGCTCCTGTTGGATTGGATGCGGTGAACACCTGCTTATTTTACTAACACCTGAGGCCGGTTGTCACTCAGGTTTGGGTGACTGAAACCTCAAACGGACACAAAAGCGGCGGCGGTTTGAGTGACGGCCCTAATGTGACGGCTCTGGGAGCGGTGGCGTGTGAGGGACAGGCGTGGCACACCGGAGGAACAGCGGGGCCCGCGGGCGGATCCCTGATCGGCGCCGGGAAACTGGCTCGGCGCCCCGGACTCGTCTTCTCCCCCTCTGGTCTATCTCAGCTGGCCTGTTTTCACCCATCTCTTCCTGTCAGCTTCCATCAAAACGTACGAACGAGTTTATTACGGCATTGTCAAGCCGAGGCTCCCTGCTGTGATGCGTCGCCTCCCAGTGAACTGTTCTCATTTCTGCCTTCATCAGAAGATTCTTCCACTCCATCTTCTTGACCTGTGACTAGCGGTGGGCATTTATCGTTTATGATTTATTGTAATAAACTTCTTATCATAAGGATTTTGATTCATCGTTGTCACAATAAAGTCCAATTAAGATGTTTTAAAAAAAAAAAAAAACTATCCTTCTCAGGATTTACAGTTTCAATATTTTCTCCACTGTTCAATTAAAGCATCAATAAATACAAATACATTTTATAATGCAGTTACTGTGAGCTGCTTAGTCATACAAATCACACTTCTCTTAAACTGGAATGTTTTCGAGGGCAGTGTTTGTGTTTTTGGGGCTATAAATCATACAGTTGCCTAAAAAACATCTGATATCTAATATATCTATTGTCAGTTTTCTTGTAATAACAGTAGTACCGCAAAATATTGTGACAAATCTTTAAATCCACATCGCCCATCCATATCTGTAACTCATCTGAGTTTAAAAAAAAAATACATATATATATTAAAAACGCCAAAACTTAGGAGCTATTATTAAATAACACTGAATTGCATATTAAAATTTCTGAGTTTTGACTCATACTTTAGAAGACACGAAACATGTGTATGTATTGGCATTTTGATAAAACACGACTTAAATGAACACAGTGGAAATGATTTGAATTTGATCATCAGATGTTAGCGTGTAGGTGGGCTGCAGAACTTTTCACAGCAAACTTGAAACGGAGACGCTGCTCGCCGAGCCGCAAATCAAATCAAAGCGAGATAAAACAGCCTGTGGGCGCTTTAACGTCATTCTATGAAATATAGATTTTTTTATTTTTTTTTATTGAGAAATGGGAAGAAAAAAAAAAATCTAGAACCCTGTAAAAGTGTTATTTTCTCTCCCCATCAACACCCTAATGCACACATGCAAATATTATGCTAATGGTATGTTAATTGGTGGAGTAGCTGCAAAGCAGCCCTGCTGTTCAAATGACTGGTGAGAAAATAGGTGGGGTCAGTCGCAAGCTGTAAAAGCAGCTCCAACACAAATAAACAAAACCCTCGGGGATTAACAGAACAAGGGCCAGTGATAAACGGATGAGAAGGGAGAGCGGGAATACAACAGGCTGCGAGTGAGGGGAAGGGGGAAGAAAAGAAAAAGAGCTCAGGGATATGGAAATACCGCCGAGCAGAGCGACCAGGGTTAGGAAGAGGAGAAAGGGCTTTAGAAGATAAAAGAGTGAAAAAGTACAAAAAAAATAAAAAATAATTACAGGAGCAAGAGCTGGAGGTATTCAGCGAGAAGAGAAATCAAGCAGGGCTAAAAGAAATGAAGAAGTTAAAGAACAGACAGAAACCTGTTAGTTTATGGCTGAAAAATGAAAAGGGAATAAAGTCCTTGCCTACTTTAACAAACTGAATGATTTGCTGCACTGGAAGCAACGGCAACAGGTCAAATACTTGAATGTAATTGGCCAAGCTAACCTGGTTGAATCAGAAAACTAAGTTACAGATCAGATCTAATATTCACTCTAAATGTTTAAGTGTTTATTTTAAAGAATCTACAGTTGTGTGTGTAAGTATTGCCTACAATGTCTTCCAAGAAAACATACAAATACCTAATCATATTATTAAATTTAGTGACAACTTTAACATAGATTAATACAAAAACATGGTGGCCTGCTGGTGAAGTGCCTTCCTACCACCAGGTGTAGCAGGCGTTCTGGGGGAAAACCCTGTCATAGCAATGCACCAGTTTGCTAATCATATTCCACTAAAATGCACTGAAGTAAAGAAGTTAAAACTCTGAAGAGGTCTAAATACTTTTGGAAGGAACTGTAATTGTAAATCTTTCAGCTGAAAGGGCCAGGGAAGTGAACGTGGAGCCGTTTGGGTGTTTTTGTGCGACGCGCTGGTGCAGCGGGGGCGACTGGGAGAACGCAGCTAACATGCATTATGTGTTCAGCTGGTGACACTGCCCCCACAGGTGCGCTTCATTGAGTGTAATGCGCCTGACCCGGCGGAAACCGTCGTAAAATGCTTCGTCGTTTAACTTATGGCTTCATTATGCAAATGTATCCACTTTCCCCGAGCTTTACCGTATTCTCATTCACTCAGACTAAAAGCAGAAGACCCTCCTGCTGGATTTTCTGTATTGTTCCTGGTAGAATACGGGAATGAGATCATCTGTCCTGTGAGCAGCCAAGAGTTATTTCTTAACTTTTATGACTGCCTTGTTATTGTCATGCCTAGTGTTTACAGTCTCACGACTTTGGCTTGGAATGTTTTTGTTTTTATTTTTATCTGCAGCATCTATGTTTGATCGGCCTGAATGTTGTGGTTTCCCCTCGTCTCCAAGGTGATATTGGTGCCAGAAAAAACATTTAAATAGGCTAGGAATGAAACATTATCAAGCATTGCCACCCTCACACTTTCAATGACTTTCTTAAGTTGGTATGGTTGTTATGTAGTTATGTAGCCACCAGCGGGGAGTTCAATATTAACTTTCAAATTCGGAGGAAAACTGCTACAGAGGTGGAAATCTTCAGATTTAGCAGTATTTGCAGATTCCCCTATTGTGATTTTTCTATTGAACTGACCTCGAAACAATTTGAAATTCTGGATATTTCTTTGTAGAGCAGATCCAAAGAATTAGAAAGCAAATGTAGCTTGAGAAGTTGGTCCCTAACTACCAGGAATACCGGGAATTCTTAGCTAACTTCAATGCTCCTTCTGGGATTTCTCCTATTGAATTGAATTTCCCCAATAGAATCTGAACCGGGCCAATCAGCAAACAGAAGGAGAAATTGTGAACAATGTCACTTTTCTGCACCGTTTAAAAATTGTAATCTACCTGTAGTTTGACCAATGGCAGTGGACGAAGTGAACAAAGCCGTTAAGTCCATGTTGGCCACACATTACCTCAACCACAACATTAAAACCCTGCTCTTAGTCTAAGCTTAAATAGATAGGAAAACTAAACTAGTACTTTAACATGCTATGCTTAAAATGAAACAAAACACTATGCTTTTAACACTGTAAAGTTATTGAATAAAGTTCTATAACATTAAAGTATTTGTTTCATCTCTTTAAAGCTTTTTCAGTCATCAACAATTGTTAGTCCGCTAATAAAATATCAGTTTGAAATTAGTAGAATAAACTCATAAAAATCAGAGTAGTTACTATACACGAGAACAAGGATATATATTTTGCTTATCAAATTTATCAACACTTTCATTGCTTTAAGTTTTGTGTTTTCTTCTAGGAATAAAACTCCACCATCACAACATATAATTGTTTGGAGTATTGAGAGTTTTAAGCACCACCACCAGAGCCCCGGACCCTGTAGATATCCAATGAATCCTGTAGGGGGGGCTCTGTAGCTCCAGGCCTCCAGTTCCTCTGGTCTTCCCGGACTGTGGTGTAATGTGGAAGAGCTCAGCAGGCCCTGGCAGCGACAGCCAGTGTGTTTGGAAACTGTCGGTGTCCGCTCCATGCCAACCAGCCACAAGATGTACCCCCCCAGCCTTTCCAAACTACCCTCCGCTCTCCCCCCCTCTCTCTGCAAAACATCCCCTCTGGAGCCCCAATGGCTGCCAGCTACCCAGACAGCCCACCGCTGACCCCTTCAGGCCAGGAAACTGTCGTCCGGCCAAGGAGTTAAGGAACCCAGGGGCCTCCATTTTCCCGTCAGTACACGAAGAGCTCTGTCTGTGTTACTTTCTCGCTGTGGCCTGGGAGGAAAGGGTGGGAGAGAGCTCGGGTTTGCATTTTTAATTTGAGCGCCTCGTCACTTCTCTTTGCTCCAAGATTAAAAAGCCCACTTATTCCTCCACGGTTTGTTGTTTTGGACATGACAAGATCCACCTCCCTTCCTCTTCCCTCCAGCAGACAGCCATGTATTCTGACAGCTGACTTTGAATCATACATACATAGCTGATTTTGTTTGCTTCTTTTCATCTTTTAGTTTTTGAAAATGTTTAAGGTTTGGGGGTAATAAAACCAACAGAATATATGTTCTGCTTTTCGGCCATGTTGTGGTCTGGTCTCATTAGATGCGTTTCCATTACAAATGTGCGCAAATATGTGACAATAAAAATTTTTTTTAAAAACACGCAATTTTGGAATTGTGGTTTTCCATTAAAGAATTAAAATCATAAGTGTGTTCATGCAAGTCATTAAAAACATGCATCCTACCACTTCCTGTCGTCATCTTCATCATTTCTGCCTGTAGTAACATCAGATTGTTGATCACATGATTCATGTGATGCAAAACGTGTTCCCATTGCAGTTTTGTGAACTACGCTAATTTAGATGCAGCTGAAAATCCAGCTGGCGCAAAAACGTTTTATGGAAAAATGTGAGTTGTCGTGTTTCCATTAAGCAAATTTATTATCGTCATTTTCCGCAATTATATGGTTAACAGAAACGCAACTATTGCAACATGTATGGATGGCACTGAGTGCACTTTTTAAAGTTTTTCTTTTTAAAATAAGGACAAAACAAGTGTCATAATGGCTTAGCAGACAGCCATGTATGTTTGTTCTTTTCATCTTTTAGTTTTTGAAAACCAATAGACTACCTCATGTTTTTGGCCAGGTCTTGGTTTGGTCTGATTGTAAAACGACAGTGGGTGGACTTGTTAAAGTTTTATTTGTTGTTGTTGTTGCCTTTTTTCCCGTAACTGGGACAAATCAAGGACAATCTGAGCCAAAAGGCAGACAAAAGGGCAAACAGCCAAAAGGAGGGACTTAAAGTTCCACTTCGGACAGCTGTTTTGGTCACGAGGGTTCGGGAGATTTCCAGGGTGGAGGTGTCCTAATGGCTCGGCGTTAACACGAATCCATGCCCAGCCAGTTAATGCCCCTCTCTTTCTCAGTCACCATAATGGCCCTGGCTCTGGTCGCTGTAGTCTGCATGTAGCGGATATAGAACGGATTTACTCCGATGTTCCCAGGGATTACACCCTCAGTGAGCTATGTATTACGAGTAGATTTAGAGCCATAACTCCTGAAGATAAGGGGCGTGGGGGGGGTGGGATTGAGGCGATTGTTTAAATGGCTTGTGTTAGCCGTCGCCATCATTTGAACGTGTGAGAGATTGTGCTTGTGTGTGTGTGTGGGGGGGGGAGGGGGCAGAGAGAGATTCAGGACAGTAAGAATTCTTTGAGTCTTGACATTCATTGAAATTCCAATACAATCTCATTCACAATAAGTATTCTGAAAAGCTTTAAATGAATTCAAATTAATGCTTTATTTAACAAACGCTCTCTGGATAATTAAAAGCTTTCAGTAGCATTAATCAAAGGGGAAAATTCCAGCGATTAGGCACAATCACTGCAATTTATTTTCACATCATCAGTTTCCCTCAACTATTTCAGAAAAGGAAACATCATTAGGGAATATACGGCGCAGTGAAAGAGGCAAATAATGCTTCCTCTGGATGGAGAATGGTTTGACAAATTAATTATGTTTTTAACCCCAAATCCTTGGAATGTATTCTGATATGTCGGGTTTTAATAAGCAGGCATGAAAACTTTCTGACCCAAAGTAACCCAAAATCCCATCTGACCTCCAGGAAGCAAAACCTTTTCGAGACAATAAATCAGACGGCACAATTGAAACAACAGCGTGCAAATGCAGGGCTCGGGAGCGGGACGTCAGCTTTTTCCTGACGTCCCGCCGGGTGCCAGACATAAATCCGGAGCTCTGACATGTTGCTGCGCAGCAGATGTGAGAGCTCTGGTGTTGTGGTAGGAGCGTGCTGCGTCTGAGCAGCCCTGTGGTGAGGCTCTTTACAAGGCCTCCGGGACAAGCGAGAGACCACACTGACCACAACACACAGCTCCATAAACAGTGTTGGAGAGGCCGGCGCACACAGCCGAGGAAGTTCTCCAAAAAAAAAACATGCACTCCAAGTCTGATGCAGCAGACATGAGTGTTCTGGCATTAGCTTACCGCACTAACGTTTAAAAAAAAAAAAAAACGCTGAAAATGACTTCAACAGCATTGCATCTGCAATACTATCAAGAGGGGATGTGAACTTTAAGCAGGTCATTTTAAGAAAGGATCTGACATATGACTTCCAAACGGCCAGACTTTATGGAATGAAGTATTGAAAGTCAAGTCTTATCCCCCCCAAAAAATTCCCACCACCTCTTTTGGAAAGAAAGTCAATAACATGGTCTCAACGGACACAAAGCTCAATTAAAAGTGTGTTCTCCAAGCTTAAACAGATTTAATGCTGATTTGCAAAGTTATGTGCAAGAACTTTAAAGCAAGTGGCGTTTTCTTTAAACTGTTGAAAACAAACAAGCAACGGATCAACTCGTCTGCCATGAAATCCAAACACCAAAAGCTCACAAAATGATTTTTTTTGCTAGCTAACAACCTATTGGCTGAATTTCCCCAGCTGAACTCACCATTCACATATTCCTACCCTGATGATAATATTGACTGACAGCTTGGAGTTAAATACCTAGTCCACATTCACATTGACAAGGGTCAACAGGGAAGTTGGAATCAACCTACTGATCCAAAACTGCTATATAATAATAATGTCACAAAGCTAATCTAGGTAAATAGAAAAAGTACTTTTCAAATGATAATCCAATGTATTGTTAAGGACCATCAAATCTATCCAAACTAATGTATGGAAAAGAATCATTGTAAACCCAACAACGATTTTGTCAATTCTTTGCAGAATAGTTTTACTTCAGCAACACTGAAATGTTTCCAAACTGAATGGCCTGTTTAAGGTAATACCAAATCTGCTCAACTTGAGTCCAGTCTTTGACTAGTGGCCTCAGAAACTGTTTTTCGCTGGTTCATTCATTGTCCTGGTGCATAATCCTCATGTGATTGAACTTAAAAGTTAAACTGGACTGGACTGGACATGGTTCCGTCAATTACAGTAAGTCAAACTAGTGCTGAAGTGTCAAAGCAGCCCAGATCACCACACAACCACCACTATGTGTGATTGCTGGTATTATCTTGTTCTGAAATGCTGTCAGTTTTACATCTAGTGCCATGGACACCATTTTTGCCAATTTCTTAGTGTCTGCATTTTGAACTCTGACATCAGCTGAGGTTAAGCAAAAGTGAATCTCAGATTGACATCCGTTTGTCCACTTTGAGACCTTAAGAAAAATCAAAACACTTCAAGTTTGCATTATCTTGACTATAAGTTGACGACAAAACAATTCATTTGGAATAAAATAAAGTAACAGTCCTTATCAGTGGGCCATTTTTCTCTATCCTTGCCAATCAGGCCGTCTTGAACTGAAAAAGTGAGTTTTTTTCCTTCTTTCGTTACTGTGCCAAGCTGTCAGTTCATACACAGAAGTACGCTGGCTCTAAAACGCTCCGATAGATCCACGTTAGCATGCAAGAAGACAGCTCTCTCTGCCTGCGCGTGCTTGAAAAAGTGTGTGTCACCAGATCTCCAGCCTACATTCAGACGGCGACAGACAGACATTATGTAGCCGTGTCACTCAGAGAGAGGGAGAGAACGAACCAACATCTCTGCTTGTTATTCAGCTTATGGATTATGTTCTATTTAAATGACATCTTTTCAGCTCTGCAAAAACAACTTTAAAACCCTGAGTTTTTATTTTGTTATTATTATGAAACACATCATCAAAGTTCGTGGGGGGGGGGGATTTCTGTCACACAATAAACACGCTTACATAAAGTCTAGCTGGATGTCGAATGTTTGACTAATCCTCTAGAGTCAGAGGTCAAAGGTGAAAATGAAGGCTATACAGTGGGGATATTGTCGTATATTTTTCGGTTATTTTTCGCAACAATTGTTTGCTACTTTTAAAAAAAAATAATTTACTTTTATTTTCCCTCTCGGATGCTCACTGAAAGGCCCCAGACGGGTTTAATTAGTGTGTATGGACAGTTGCCACAAATAACTGTAATTATCAGAAATGACTTGTTCCATAAAAACAGTCCCACGTGTCATTTTGGGCTTTCAATGCAGCGGAGGGATCTCAGTGTAATTTACTCAAACAACACTTCCCAACTTATTTTTTTTTGCACATTAAAGATACTATTCACTGGGCTGTTTTTCCACCACTCACAAATCTACTTCTGCAATAAAAACACAACTGGGAAATGAAGTGTAGATTTGAAATCAAGAATTTCACTAAATACAGCGATTTTAAAATGTGCCTTGAAGAAAATCCTGCTTCGTGTGCGTCCTCCAGTGATGACATCACAGGAGGCACAAATCTGATGTAGTTGATGAACTAAAGTTTTATTTCTCTCTCTTTTTTATTTTTAAAGAAAACTCATCAGGAGCTAAAAAATCTCAAAAGTTTTGGGAAAATTCAGTTAAAAAAACAACAACAACAACATGTAATTTTTTATATATCATAATTCACATGTTGATTAAGTTTTCCTGGACAAAAAAAGTGACAATTCTTTTCCCCAAAAAAAGAGAATGTAACTTATACGTAGTAACATATTTGGAGGAAAGGAAGATGAAAATGTTTGTATCAAGAATGGTATGTTTGGCATGAAGGAATCAAATCACGCCGCAGTTCAAATAAACTTTTCCCGTACAGAAGTTGATGCATTGCTGGTGAAAATGAGGGATCATCCATCCGCCTGTCTTTACGAACACTTTGAGGCAGTCAGAACATAAACATGTTTGTTTCGGCTCTTTTTTTTTTTTTTGGTCGTCAAAGACATAGAGACACGTAAGTCGCAACAAGGAAGAAAAACAAAAGAAGAGACTGCACATGGAGTGCAAAAGAAAAAAAACTGTAAAGACAGAGTGTCAAAGGAGAGGAAGAATGCAGACGTGTGTTGACAGTTTTGATATCTGCCGCTCTGTGGGTCATTAAGGAAGGCGTAGCCTCTGCAGCTAAACGCCGCTCTGGGAATCTGATCTCCGAGCTGCAGGGTAGGTTGAACCGCGACCAAGACTCATCAGCCGACAGACCTCACAGGGACGAGGGGCGAGCTGATCTCCAGAGCTGCTGGACTTCCCTTTAAACTTACATTCAACCAGAGGTGATGCTTAAGTTTTTCACTCAACTATTTGATTTCATGTGTGATTTAAAATAAATAAATAAATAAAAACTGCAGGGCCTGTTCTGCCTTCTTGTTAAATAAATCCCAGGCTGTCTTTTCACCGAGAGCCATACAGAGACATTAAATCAAAGACAAACTCTCACTTGGAGGGAACAAATTAGTAAAAGGCAATCTGGGGAACAAGCTGTAAGTGTTTGTGTCGTGTGTGTGTGTGTGTGTGTGTGTGTGTGTGTGTGTGTGTGTGTGTGTGTGTGTGTGTGTGTGTGTGTGTGTGTGTGTTGGGACAACTGCTACAGTGTGCGCTCCCTGTATTTCTGAGACTGCTGTCTCTGCTTCAGTTCGAAGTGAGAGTTTTATTTTGCGACTGTATGTGTGTGTGTCATTATAACAAGAACATAATCTATAGGAGGGTGCAAGGTGTGTGTCTGTGCGTGTGGGGGCGGGCGACGGCTTGTGGCTCGAGTAATTTTTTTCTTCTTTTTTTTTCTGTGAATGCTAAGAAGAGGAAAATAAAATACACTTCAAGAGTATGCTTGTGTGTACCAGGAAGGGATGGAGTGTGCCCGTTTCAGCACGTTTTCTCCCCGTTTGCACCCTTCCACAAATCTGTGCGGTGGCACCAATGGTGGCGGCGGCAACGGCGCTGGTGACATTTGGGAGCAATTTTGAAGCGCACCCGCAAAGGTTGTCAAGGGATTAATCTCATCTCACGCTGGGGCGCTGAAAAAAAAATGGCTTCCTCCGAGAATTAAACACAATTTACCCATCAAGACGGGTCTTTCAGGATGGAAGACAAGCATAAATAATATCTCCTCGGTCCAGATTTGCTAATTTACAAGCTTAGCATCTCCAAATGTTATTAGCGGGAATGACGAGGTTACCAGAAGGCGCTGTAGGGAATGATTTGTTATCCGGGCGAGCAGCAGCTGCAGCAGAGAGGAGCGTGCTGGAGCACTCGGATAGAAAAAGAGACATACCTGACACCCACTGCCTGCCTCATCCCTCCCTCCCTGCACAACAGCCGAGCTACACACACCTCAGGCTGGCAGATAGTGAACTTGGCATCTCTCAAGCTAATGTTCTTTTCCACTCCTCTCATTCTCATGTGCTTTGACTCCCCCTGTTGTCTCCCTTCCACCCTCCCCCCCTTCTCCCTCTCTCACTTATTCCCACTTATTTTCTCTATACTCCCTTGTTTCTTCTGCACCCTTCCCCTCTCTCCCACATGTTCTTGAGGCAGGAAACATCAAATGGGACATGTGGGCAACTGCTAACATCCTGGCAAGTTCGAGAGCAGCCAGTAGTGGTTTTATGATACGGGCGATGTGGCTCAGTGCCCAGGGCGGCACAGCCTGCAGGGCAGCAGGAGCGCTCAAGAAAAAAAAAAAAAAAAGTTATGTCAGTTGGGCCCTAAATGAGTTTTCTACAGCTGATTTGCCTGTCCAGTCAGTAGGTAACCCCCTCTGGGTTCTACAGTACTAAGATCATTTTGGCTTAGTGAATAGCTTCCACTTTGACACCAAATTAAAAGGTTGTTTTTGGTGTTTAATGAGTTACTACTATTAAAACATACCAAGGTGATCAATGGTTCCAATTTCAGAACTACTAAACATCCCACTATGATTTTAAAGAGTTCAATGAGAGGCTACAAAAAAAGCTGAAGATACCTGGACCGTTGCAAGGTAACAACCAAAGCAGATAACCCTGAGCAGAGTTTCCTCCCGGTGTTACTTACATTGTCAACACAATGTAAGTACGAGGTTCTTACAATGTATCATTCTTTTAATATGCAAGAAGGCTCCAGATTGGACACTTTTTTCTGGTTGTTTGGAGTTGCTTCTAGCTGTCGCTCTATTACTTGTTATGGCGCACTACTGGTCAGCCCAACACATTTATCTTGCTTACAAGGAAGAAACCCACTGTGAGTAATCTAAAGGCATGCTGCCTATTAATGTTGTTACGTGGCTTTTATTTGAAAGCATAGTACGAATACTATGAGGCTAGAGCAGCACGTCTGTCTGTTAAGCAGCAGACTGCAGGCCAGCCTGCCCAAATAAACAACTAATATCAGATTGTTAGACTGATATTAGTTGTCTAAAAGTTTACTTAAAGTGCGGGGATTGTCCTACATTAACCACTATGTACATTTGAAAAGAAAAGAAAACTAGTGATATTAAAAATATAAAAAAATAATCAAAATATAAAATATTAGAACTGTACAAAATGTTTTTGTTTTAAATAAGAACAGCTAGGTAATGCTAAACTTTATTTTTTTTATTTTGTAGGAATACCAAGGATAGTGTGTAGCTCTGATATTTTTACTGAAGGTATCAGACCATAATAACCTCACAAAGGCCAAAGTCTATTATCTAAACAGCAGAACAGCAAAAATTTTACAATATTCAGCACAATAAGCATGTTTACTTGAATTATGATATGTTTTAATTATTGATTGTTAACGTATCAAAATCAACACAAATAAATCACTTGTATAAATTAACAGCATTGACAATTTATACTTTTTCAATATTGTAACACTGAGACCATGTACATGAAAATCAAAGACCAGTTTATAATTAGGATCTATTAAGGCTTTTTTTTTAAGTTTCTTTTGTTCAATAAAACAAAACCTAATGCTTCATCTATAAGATAAGTTCCATGATGAAATATTATTTAACATTTTTGTAGTATTGTCCTCATTGACGGAGTGTGTACTTGGGGGAAGGGCGACATAGGAAGACGGGAAGCAGCAATAAAAAAATTTAAAAAGACGCCGTTTTAGATATTAGGCATTGCAGTCAAAGCAAGTAGACTTCATCTAAAACATAAAGGATCTATACCTGGAACTTTCTGGACACAAACAATCCCAATCCTATTTTTTTCTGGAAAGCTTTTGCTGAAAATTTCCATGATTAACTTTGTAAATAACCACCTGCATTTAGATGCTGCGTCTTGTCTAAGCTGACAACTCCCCCAATCTGCCGTCGTACGAGATGGATCATTCGGTGTGTACCTTTGTAGGTGTGCGTGTCTGAGCGTGTGTGTACGTTTAAGAGAGAGCATTTTGATCTGCGCTGGCTGTTTATCTTGCTAAAACAGGAGTCTCCCGTCACTCCAGACCCTTTCTGATCCTGACAGATGAGTTCAACCCCAGCCCGCAGCCTCTGAGGGGAAGAGAGAGGAAAGGAGATGAGGGAGGGAATGAAAGGAAGGGGTTGGGGGTTGGAGGGGCATAGGAAAGAAACAGATGGATATAGGAAAACAGAAATAGGAGAAAGTGAATGCAAGAAACACACAAAAAAGGTAAGAGAAAGAGTGGAAGAGAGACAGAAAAGGAGAGGAGTGCAAGAGAAAAGAGAGGGTGCTTAGCTTCACCTGCCAGTCTGAGTTAGTCAGGATGAGCCAGAGCTCCCTGCTTCTGGAAGCTTAGTGTCAAAGGTGGGACTGCAGGGCTCTGTCTGACATGTGTGTGTCGGCGAGTGTGTGTGGACCGCATTTGTCTTCATGCCCAGTAGGGGTTCCCCTGCACATTCCAGTTTCACTTTTCCCTGTTCGGATCGCTCAGAGGTTGGAGCGTGTGACAGAGGAGTCTCTGAAAACCCGAAAACAGAGAACCAGCGTCAGCTGACAGTTTAATCAGACGTTCAGGACTTGTTTTCTGAGTGTTTTGGAAGATGGATAGAGGAGCTTAGATAAGTTCAACAGCTTAGCAAAAATGCAACAAAAAAAATAAAAAACACAAAACATGGGAACACACTTTTTTTTCCATTACACCAACAACTCTCAAAGGTTTCTGTTTAATACTTTATGTAAAAGACCATGACAAAAAAAAAGCAACATTGCTTAGATACTTTCTTTTTACCCCAAAATTAAAAAAAAAAAATTTGGTGCGATTTTGTATTTGGTTCCTTTCAGTACCTTGTAAAACGGACACTTTCTAGATGGAACCTGTTGAGTTTCCACTAAGAAGCTGACAGATAAAGTTTTGGACCATAAGTTCTTTGGGTTCAATATATTAGCAGTACAAGAAAGCTGCTATAGACATCCTGATTCAAATTTGATATAAGTTCTATACCGGAAACAAAACGTTCTAAAATCCTTTGAAACGTTATATTTAGTTCTTCTTCACCTTAATTCAATTGTGCTTAACGTCCCTCTGAGCTAAAATGCGAGTCAACTGGTGGGTTGTAATAAGAAACAGGCTCCTATGGTATTCACAAAGAACAGACTCAGGAAAACCCAGCTGTTCTCCACTTTGAGCAATCGGGTTGTAGCCTGAATAGTAGGAATTTTTTTCTCTCTTTTGCTTCTGCACAAAATTACCCATAATTAGTGTCCTTTCACTTTCTGCAGGCAACCAGAACCTTATTAATGCGGCATTAATAGAGTTTTGTTTTTGTTTTTTTCTATTATCCACCACTTTTACCTCATATGTGCACATTTAGTCAGTTCAGAAAGACCAAACGACTCACTGTTGGAGGGGATAAAAATTTAACGTTCACACCTCTGTGAGCCTGGAAGCTGCAGTAATGTGCAGGCTGTTAGATCTGGTGTCTTTTATATCATGCGCCCCTCTTTTAGTTTAACAGGTTTTTCTTTTCTCGCTTTTCTCTTTCAAGGCTAGCCATTTGTATTTGAATCTTTTCATTACTTCTAGTTATATTATCAAATATCCATTGCAAGCTTTTAGAAAGAAGGAGAAAAACTCAAAAACATCAACCTAAACTTAATAAAGAGAAAGCAATTATTTGAAAAGTTATTGCAGGTTTATGTTGTTAAAACATGATGGTGGTTGTGCTCCACTGTTAACTTTCCTTCTAATCCTACATGTGGATTGTTTCTTGATATTCATCCATCCTAGTCACCGTCTTCTAGAGTTTGGATCCAGGTGTTTACCCAGCGACGCATCACTAAAGCAAGATTACACTCCAAGTTCCTTCATGAGGTAGTCACAATGACAAGCCTGTCACAATGAACTTCAAGGAATAATTTTAAAAAAGAGAAACTGGGGAAGAATGACAAAGAACAGTTTCCCAATCAACTCTCTCCAGCTCAGTCAGAGGGATCCCAGGGCTTTCCCATAACGGGAGGAAGATGAAATTCCTCAACTGGAGGGTTCTGCAAAACAGACCACGCTTGATAACAAAATCCATCCACTTTTGGATAGTGTTTTTGCTCCAATAGATGTTTTATTGTTCCCATACTCCCGGTCAAAGCTGACGACTGACCCCCATTCCCTCAACACCGTTACTTGATCATCAAACCCTACCTGCCTCTGAAGCTGATATTCTTCCATTTAGCCAATTCCCTGCCTCCTGGTTCTTATTCTTTTAAATCATTTCATACCTTTGCCGGTACCCACCCACGCAGACTTTTTCCCCGCTCGCTTCCCACATCCAAGTCACAGGGGGGTCTCCAATGGTGCCCGAGGCTCCACAATGTGCTATCTCCCTCACTCACAAACACACACACACATTCTAGTGTCACCGCCGTGGCACTGCAGGGCCATCTGTAGACTTCTTAGTACATCGGTAGAGCGAGCCAAATCCCCTTGCACAACTACTTTTACCTTTTCTAGGCCCCGCACATGCACACCTTCAATTAGCCACACAGAAGGCAACAATGTGTGCCTTTGTGTGTGTGTTTGTATTGAGGTGGGAGAGTTTTTTTTTTCCTGTGTGTGGGTGTGACAGTGTGTTCTGAAGGAGACACTATAGAAGAAGTGCATACACACAGGGGGGGCAATGTGATTTCAGCCGGTCTATTGAAGTGGTGTAATTGGGAGCATGACCAACGATGTAGCGGCTGGAATGCTATAAGTCAGACTAACTGCTTTTAGTGCCTTCTCTGTTTCCCTTTCTTTCTCCTTCACACTCTTTCATCGCTCCTCATCACTTTACGTCGCCCGCTTTCACCTCCAACTCCTCCGTTCACGTGTCTCTCCTGAAAAGCGAAGGTGGTCCATTCTGCTCGCTAGGCACGAATGTTCGCCGGGAGTTTTGAGAATGAGCCGAAGGTCCACGGCTTGGGCAAACCCCCCCGCACCCTGACCGGGTCTGCCGCAAAACAGGTCTTTGTATCAGCTTGTAAGCAGCTGAAAGTTTTATCCACTCAGTGATGCAGAGAGACCTTGACTTTGACCCCTTTTGCTGTATCGAGCATCAGCCGAAATGGGAGCTGTAAATACAGACAAGACTTCATTGAATTGAATGTTTGGCCAAAGATGCTGATCGACAAATAGGCCAAGCTGTCAGAAAACACTCCTCCAGCAAGGTGTTTGTTCACATTCCCACAATATGTTAAGATTGTTTGCTCCTTGAAAAGGGCTGATAACACGTCTGTAAAAATCAGACCCTTCTTTAGAGACCTACCCTCTATTCCACTAAGAAACCTTGCCCTCAGTGCTCTCTCTTGTACTTCCTTCCAACTTCTTTACCTTAGAATGTTCAACTCTCAAACTAGTTTCTTTCTTCTATTTTCTTCCCCTTCTGTCTCTTTTCGCTCATATTTGTGACAGATCGAAAGAGGACTACAGGGCCACGGAGCGGAGGCTGTGAAAATCTCGCCACACTTTTAATGACTTTTAATGAGATTCATAAAACATGCACAAACTTGCAGAAAAAGGGACAGCGTGAGAGAGAGAGGGGAAGAAACAGAGGGAGAGAAAGCAGAACTGAGCGCCACCAAGCTGACAGCGAGCAGGCTTGACATTTGGCCTCTCGTAATTAGGGAAGTGCCAGATTCCGTCCCACTAAATCTCAGCTCAGAATCATTATTCTCGACGGTGTTGACTCCACGGTGTCCGACCCGCTTAAGCCCTCCTCTGTGCTTTTTTGTGCCTCCCACCCTTCTTTTACCCCCCTCCCCCCACCTCCTCCTGTAAATATCGCAGCCAAAATTACATTACAGTTTTGCGCTTGCCTCCCCCTTAATTGCTTGCCCTCCAAACACAATCTGCTTTGGCAATACATAAGATGGTATGTGAGTTAACAGCGACAGTGAGTTGGCAGCGAGGAGGCTGAGTGGAAAAGAAAAAAAAAGGGAGCACTAAGACGACGAGATAAAGTGTGGAGGAGAGCTGGAGAGGAGTTGATCACACACAGACAAGCTGGGGAGCAGCAGACAGATGCCGCGAGAGCACGGCTGTCATCCGCACGGCCAGGATGGAGGGAAGAAACGCAGAGGCTGGGATGGAGTGAGAGAAAAGGAGAAGTAGATTAGGCAGAACTGAGAGGAGTCAGGGATGAAAGGAAAAGAAAAACACTAACTTCTATTATGTTACTGGTCAGAGTGTGTCACTCTAGAAATAAAAGTGGATTGGATTTTCTCTTTGGGTTTGACATTGACTTTGCAGAAATGTATAAACAGCAGACGAGCTAAAAATTTAGCTACATTTCCCACTGTATTTAACAGCAAATAACAGAAAAGGTTTCAGAAATCTCCAGATGTTTGTGATAAATACTTAGAGTAGAATGACTTAATTAAGGCTTAGCTAGTCTGTAGACTTACGTTTTTTCATGTGTATGGACTAGACATGAAAAACTACAGACAATGGAATCCAGTTTCCTTTAAAGTAAAATAACGCTTTAATTAAGCACCAAGAGGAAGCTCTGAATCAGATGCCAACCATGGTTAATGGTTAACAGTTAGCCAGTCATAGAATCCCCACTGTGCTTACAAATCATAAAACTGTTAAAGCTAAGTAGACCATTAGCTTAGCGCTGACAAGAGGCTCCATGTCAGATGCCAAATTTAGCATTAGCAACTGAGAGTTAGCAAGCTACCCTAGCTCCACAGTGCTTTAATATAATGAGTAGACCTTTAGTTTAGTATTGCTAGGAAACTATCAGATGCTAACTTTAGTGTTGTTAGCTAACAGGATTCCTACATTGCTTTCAAACTTTAAAAGTAGACATTTAATAGAGAAGAAGCCCAAAAGTATGTGCCACCTTCTGCATTTGTTATGGCTAACAGATAGCCATAAGAAGTATTTTGTGAAATAGTAAAAATAAATAGCTCTTCAGTGCTGATGGTATGCTCACAAGCAGATGCCTATTTTGCACTATTAGAAGATAACAATTAGGTACAATGGGTATTCTTGTTGGAAGACTGTTAAATGCTAACAGCGTTGTGCATCACTATTTTTTTTTCTAGAAAACACCCAAAATACTGCCACACAAGCACCCAAATTGGTTAAACTACTTCCTTTCTTACTCCAAAATAAGAGTCCTAAACCTACCTGCATGCTGTAAAGATTTTAAACACATGTCACAATATTTGGATTTTGACATAATGTTCATTGCTTGATTCCTAACTGTTGACTGTATGATACTTTTACGATGTAAAACACTTTAGACTGTCTTTTTGCAAAAATGCACTACGCAAATAAACTTGCCTTGATTTTTACTTTTTTCCGTATTGTCCCCCTAAAAAATTAGCTTGATTTACAATTGAAGTCCCCATCCCCAGAACCAAAAGAGGAGAAGCAGCATTCAGCATCTATGCACCACAAATTTGAAACAAACTTCCAGAAAACTGTAAAACAGCTGAAACACTGAATTCCTTTAAATCTCAACTAAAAACCCACCTGTTTAGAATTGTATTTGAAACGTAATCAATTACAAAATTAATGATGGCACTTGACTTAATGTGGTTTTTGATTGTTGATTCTGTGGCGTGACTTTGTGTTTTTGTATTTGTTATGATGTAAAGCACTTTGAAATGCCTTGCTGCTGAAATGTGCTATACAAATAAAATTTGATTGATTGATTTGATTGATGGTATGTGCTACATTAAAACTGAAAGAAGTTTGGAAATGATTTATCATGATCTAGCTTCCTTATGTTTTAAAAACCTCAGATTTTTCTTAAAAAGAAGACAATGTATGCTCTCAAGAAAAACAGTCACCGGCTCCTTACCCCCTGCTTTAGGAAAAGTTTACACCAAGTTCTGTCATTTCCCTTACGCCTGCAGTCTAATGTCTTGCAGAGAGAGCCAGTCACAGAGCTAATCTGGGAGATGGCAAAGAGGGGACATGGGTTTGACAGGGTCTCGCTTACTCCATAAGCCTGCCACTAATGCTAATCCCTGTAAGGGGGAGTCGGTTGTTTGGGTGAAGAGTAGAGGAGGGGTGGCGAGCGAGCAAGGAGTGACACCATGGCCTGTAAATATCAATAACATCTGGAAATGTGGCGGTATTAGCCCAGTTTGGGCCCCACACCACACCCTCATCCGAGCCCAGTCCGGCCCCCGCATCTTTATCCTTTATCTTGCAGGGACTGAGCTGAAGTTAATCTCGCCAGCCGTTATGACAGTCAATTAGCAGAGAAGAATGTGGCTGGACTCAAGATGCATAAAAGTGACTGCATGGGGGTTTCTGAGGTGTGTGTGCGTGTGTAAGTGAGTTTGGTACCCAGTGGTGTGTGTGTGTGTGTGTGTGTGTGTGTGTGTGTGTGTGTGTGTGTGTGTGTGTGTGTGTGTGTGTGTGTGAGAGANGTGTGTGTGTGTGTGTGTGTGTGTGTGTGTGTGTGTGTGTGTGTGTGTGTGTGTGTGTGTGTGCGTGCGTGCGTGCGCGTGCGTGTGTGCGTGTGCGGAGAGATGTTCCACAATGACAAGTATCTCTGTGTCCGCCCCCCTGGAGAGCAGATGGGATATGAGCCTGCCAATGAGACAAGAAGAAAGAGTGGTGTGTCTGTGTGTGTTTGTCAATCATGCATATGCACACACACACACCCATGATGGCACTTGAGCCTGTGTGTGTGCGTGTGTTTGTGGGGCTGTTTTCTCGGTGCACAGAGAAACAGTAGTTCCACAGTCGCACAGTTTTAACAGCAACAGTCTGGCGAGTGGATCGGGGAACGTTTCCTAAAAGCGCTGCCTTGTTATAATGTGACACCTTTGGACGGATAAGGGAGGGAAAAAAAACATTTGCTTTCACTTTGCTCCGTAAACGCTTGAAAAGTTTCAAGCGCGAATTTAAAAAAAAAAAAAAAGCTAGATTCTTGTAAAATTTTAGACGAGTGAATAAACAAAGTAACCAGAATGTGGAGTTTTGAACCTATTCTACGTGAGAAATCATTCAGTTGCAGGTAATTTGGCTGCGTGTTGCCCACCAGGCAAAGATGGAGCCAAACAACCTCGTTCTCAAAGCTACCAGACTTGGCCGTGAATTTGAGGAGAAGTTGAGATAGTGGGCTGCTTTCTTTTTCGCACACTTTTTAAGGCAATATTACGATCAATAGCCGCAGATCTAACAGCAACAGATGGGCGATTATGTTGAGTGTGTTTCGGATTTGTTTTGCAGGTAAGTTTGCCAACGTGACAAACTCTTAGTGTGAACGTGTTTTTAACCGATGGGAGATATGAAAGCGAAAGAAGCATCAATTAGACAAATTTTCCAAAGTGACATCGGGTGGAAATTAAATGGAACTGTAAAATATAATTGGAAAGACCTATTTGAAAATATTGACTTTAATCAGGAGTCATTTAGTTGAGACAGTCAAATTTAGGACCATTGAAAAACATATTGACTGTTTTTAACAAATTGCTTAATTTCTTTGACAAAAGTACCTATTTATAGTGGCTTCCAATGTATTTTATTGCCGTTTGAACAAATAAAACTTTTGCATTCAGCTCCCTTAAGACAAATTTAAGTCTTTTTGAGGATTCTTAATTGGATGAAGGTCTGTGGATTCACTTATAAACGTGGCGTGCACAAATCCACCCCCCACCAAAAAACAACAAACAGAGAGAATCACTTTTATAGATCACTTTCCACGCAGGTTGTGATGTATAAAACATAAACTTGACTGGGGAAAATGTGGCCCCTCACGTAAACTCTGACTCTTGCGTTCGTTTTGGAGATGGGGAAACCGGCAAAGCAGATGGTGAGGTGGAGAATTGAAGCCACACCGCATCATGATTCTTCTCAGACATTTAATTTCACTCCATATCAAACTTTAATCATAGTAGTAATGTTATTTAAGCTTCCGCCAGCGAGCCATACATAGAAATAAATACCTTTCAAATAAAAGACGTCTATAAGCCAACATGAATGTAAAAATCAAAGTTCACACATGATTTCAAAGTTTTCTCAGCATCCCATTCCCAGATGATCACCAGGGTGATGTGTGTCACAGATTAACACACAAAATGTGCGCTTTAACACCACTCACAAACTGTGGAGGAGTGCCACTGACGTCCCAAAATTATGGTGGCGGTGTTTTCCTACCGTGGCTACCAAAAAACATTGTGGACTCTCCACATCACTCACCAACACATTTCTACCTCTGTGAAATCATGTTTTCTTTTTCGTGGCCATTATTGACAATGAAAAAACATTTATCAGCCAACATTCATGAGGTACTTTGCATTGGCCATTTATGGGTGAGTAGAGAGAAAATACTCAAATGCCTCAAATGCAGTAAATAGCTCATTTGTAAGTAGGCCTGTCACAACACAATTTTTCTAGGTGATAAATTTCCCAAAAATTATTACAATAAATGATATTTTTGTCTTAAAACCATTTTCACGTGATATAATGATAGAATAATGCAAGAACACATTCTAAAAGGTCAATAAACTTAAAAAATTTAATTTAAAGGTTATTGACATTTAACAGTGGAACTGGAAGACATTTTAAATATGCAAAATATATATACAGAACAGCAGAAACGACAAATAAAATGAATTTTGAAGTTCTTCGAAAAATGGGCTAGTTGAGACCAAAGCACCAGACTGGAGACTTTTGTTATCCAGTTTTTGGTAGAAAGAGAGAGAGAGAAAAGAGAAAAACAAGAAATCAAATTGAGCTTTTTTAAATTTATCATGTGATTAGTTGAATCGTTGCTTATTACAACACTTGTATGTACATTTGGCTGCTCCATCTTGACCTCTAGATGGCTGTAAATGTTGCAATTTATGCAGTTTGTTAGTAACGCATATCTTGTATAGCCAGACATATCCTTCCTAAATACTAAAATTAACTCTGACATCCATCAAATTAAGTTACAGCTCATGTGACTTCAAAACTAATGGTCCATTTACCTTTTAGGTTGTTTCTGAAACAAACAGCTGGGAGTGGAGCCCAGCTTTATCTGAGCTGTAAAGTGGGAGGTTAGAGCATCTGAACCAGAATGAGAATCTCAACTTGGCCACAGGATGCCCCCCCTGAACCCCTTCACTCCCTAAAAGAACAAAATATATCTTCACTAAGGGCAGGCATACTGTGCAGGGAAGCCCATCATGGCCCATAAGTGAGCATGAATCAGCCCTGCAGACCAGGACAATAGCCAAGAAAGTGTTCATCTGCTAATGTAATTATCATCAAATCCAACAAGAGCAAATTTATGCCCCTTTTTTTAAAAGTGTTTTTTTTTTTTTTTTTAAGCTATGCAGGCACAGCCGAACTATGCCTGACATAGCCATATACATATAAGCCTGTTTGTACACACACTCACACAGGAGCAGCAGCTGTGGGATCTGCATTAGTTTTTGGATGAGTGCACATCTGTTAGACTGGCTTAGTGCAGTGAAACTGGCTGTTGACAGCGAGTGTTTTCGCTCAGGCTCGCATTGTGAGTTATCAGATGTCCACAGCGCAGAGGACGAAATTTATTTGTGCCTTCTTTCTCCAGTCTCTGCCGTTCTTTGTCTCTCACAGATATTTCTCCCTCTGGTTTTCCCTTTCATTTTAAGCATGCTGGCCAGCAAGTTAAATCAATTATATCTTCAACGGGCTAAAATATTTGTTACCCGTTTCAAATCAATGATTTTCCCAGGTTTCTTTTGAAAAAAAAACCCCATCACATTTCCAGAGGGGATAGGGCAGGTCGAGGCCACGCAGCTCATTGCTGCCAGGAACACCGTATCTGCCTTCAAACATCCAAGCAAACACTCACGGTGACATAAAGGCATGTTTTCTGGACCTAAGGTGTTGATTGGTGTGATTAACTCAAAACTCTGTGTTCTGTTTAGTGAGTCAGAGTATTTCTGTGTAGGCAGCGGGCAGAAAATAGAAGCGACGATTTAAAAGGAATTGTTTGACCCTCAGCTTTGACTTCTCTTTTTTTTAAAAGTACGTTTCCATTCACACCACTTCTTTAGCGTGCAAATAATCAAAGGCATGATTACTCAAAACGCAGCATCGTGTGTGTGAGTGTGTGCTGGGTGACGCTGATGTGGTTTTCACTTGTAAGCGTGGAGATTTTACAATACTTTGCAAAAGTATTCGCAGCCTTTCAACTTTACAACCACAAAAGTATATTTTAGAGCGATTCCATATGATAAACCTACAATGTTGTGAAATGGAAGAAAATTCTATGGAGTTCACAAATGTCGGGCTTGATTTATTTTGATCTCCGAAATTAAATCCAATAGAACCAATTGCTTTCAAAAGTCACTTTATGACTTTTGAAAGCAATTTAATTTTAGTATTAAAGTTATTTGAAGACCTTAGTAGTTTGCTATGGAGCCTTAGTGAGCAAAAACAGCACGAACAACAAGGAAAAAACCAGAATAAGCAATTATGTTTAAAGTAAGTTAGGTTATAAAAAATATGGCCAACATTGAATATCTACAAAAGAACCCATAATTAAAGAGGAAGCCATAGGAACTCCAGAAGGAGTAGTTCTTATGGCTACAAAGGGGGCAAAAATATGAGGAAGGGGTTCTGGGAATTTCTAGTGAAACCCTTACTCTGAAACAGAGTAATGGTTGTATCATGCTGTGGGAATGTCATTATTCGGAGCCATGGCAGTTGGTCAAACTTCCCCCAAAAATGTCTATTGGCTATATCTGCAATGAAAGGTCATTTTACAAAGTTTTGACTTTGGGTTAGAATACAGACACCTCAAAATTCTATTTATTAGAATAAAGTATATTTTTGAAGCCTCCTGCCAATTATCTCTCCATGATGACCTGTCATTCACGCCCTATTTGTAAGACAATGTTTCAAAAGAATTGTTGCGTTTATGAAAACGCAGCTAGCACTGCAAAACGCTGCAGTGTGCATGCCAGGCCTGCAGGAGGCAGTAAAACCTTATGATGACACAACGCAGGGGTTAACCACATGCTTGTAAGTCCGGAACAAAAGGAAGCCAAGTTTTGAGGTGCACATATGATCTGCCGATGTAATCCGAGTCTTAGCTGACGCAATCATTGTTCCGACTGAACATGTTGTTATTGTTGTACACGGGTGAAAAACCGGGTGTCGCAAGTTCAAGATTGACTGATGTCATTGTTTCTGAATGCTTTAGGTTTGCGTATACACGAACACGAGTCACAGTGTGATTCTAAAAAGTTTCACTCTTAAACCCGTTGTCAAACTTTTGAAAATGCTGTTTTTCCTGTGTCAACAAGAAGCCAATATTCTCACTTTACTGTCCTGGCCTTGTTGTGTAAACAGGCCTTTAAAATCCCAATAAAATTGGAGTTTGTGGCTGCAACATGACAAAATGTGGGAATGTTCAAGCGGAGTGAAAACATATTCTAGGCACTGTACTCTACGTGCGCTGGTCACCTGTTAATAGGAAATATTTGTGTTGTAGAAACTGAACAGGTCCTTTAAGTGGGGTTGAGTGAGCAGCAGAGACACACATACACACACATGCACGCACCCACGTAGCAGCCAAGTCCAAGCCAAACCCGAGCCAAGACTCTGTGTTTAGAACAAGAAAAACACTTTGTTTACGCTGTAGGGCCCTTCACTGCTCAACCAGCGAAAGAGGGAAATCATCTCATCCCTGGTTCCCTAGTCACCATTGCGTTGTCAACAGATGAAGTCAGCATCTCACACCCAGCAGATGGGGTGTGCAGAACAGCGGCCTACTTTACCAAATGGACTTTGTTCCCCCCCATCCTCTAATCAATGTTCATCATCTGCAAGACGAAGTTGTAATTGGAAGGTTAGGCAAGAGAGTGCTCGGAGTAAATCTGTGATTATTTGAGGCGAGTATTGGCTCTCGTGCAGGTTTTAACTTATTGAGGCATTTCAGGGCAGGAAAAAATATATACAAGTACGCGTTATTTATTGTCTGAAAGGAGACAGATTTTCTTGGAGACAATCCTGCAGGGTATATGCTGTGAATCTATGCCAGGGATGTTCAATATCAGATGCAGCTTATTTAAAAAAAATAAATAGAAAATTGCATTGCTTTGGTTAGATCAGAGCATCCAGATGATAAGGACACGCCCACCCAAAACGCCCTCAAATCAGATGAACAAATAGCTCAGGCTCCAGAGGGAAAGCATACACACACACACACACACACACACACACACACAATCATTTATTTTATTTATTTTTTATCATTTATCCTTTAAGTTGTCTGTTTTTTTGTCCATATAATTCCTTTATTCTTCACACCCAAATCAAGAGGCTCTGTGCGCCGCAGATAAATAGGAATTCCAAACTCCAAAGGTTCATTTGTCATGGTGTGAATTCCAAGAGTAGAATCTAGAAATAGCTCGACTGTTCAAGCGCGTTGTTGCCTGGGGCTTGGTGGCATGTAGGAGGCTTTGGTGATATTTGCCTTTTGCATATTTTCTAGTAGGGGGCTTTTTTGGAAGGCAGATATGCACTTTTCCCATTGCAAACATGGAAAGAGGGGGGGTGAGATTTTTTTGTGCACGCGTTCTGAGCTGCACGTTGTAGGAGGCTATGCCCATTATTTTGGTATGACATTACAGTTTTAATTGAATTGAATACAATTTATTCTTAAGAAAACTTTTAATTAAGTGCCATATGGACAGATTGTGGAGTGGTGGCCTCCATGATATTCCCTTGGGGACATTTGCTGCATAATTAAGGATATGAACTGCAATGCCATGGTGAGATTTAATGGAAACTTGCAGTCTAAATAGACGACGTTAGAAAGCCATTATTACCAGCCAGCAAGGGCTACGAATGGTTCTCAAGGGACTCGAGGCGTGTGGAGTGGAACCCTGGGAATAGAAAACCACTGAGACTATGAAGGGAAGTGGGAAAGTAAGCAGAGAGGAAGCAAAGCATTTAACTTTCTGAATTCAGACGGAAATATTGTAGTAACATGTCTCTAGATATGGGATAAATCTGGGCATGTTCTCAGACTAGAGGAGACATGCTGTCTTCTGCCCAACTGAGAACAGGTCGCAAGATTAACAGCAGAGGGAAATTCAGATATCTTTGTCCCCAGAAACACTTTCTAACTTTTTCTGGGGAGACCTTTGAGGCCAGAAGGGTCCCAGAGAGTCCCTTTGACAAGTAATAGGACGATTATGGAGACAGTGGTAGGAGTTCATCCCACAATCAATGGGATAGCTGGTTTGTTTCCCACCTCGTCCGCTTAAATCATCATGTCTTTCAAGATACTTGCCTGCTGGTGGTGGGCAGAGGACCCGGTGGCACTGCAGCCTCAGCTCTGTGGCTACTATCCAGTAGCTATCCACCATTAGTGTGTGAAAGTGTGCATGAATGGGTGAAAAACTGAATGTAGTGTGAAGTGCCTCGAGGTCCTCTGGACTTGATAAAGTGCTATACAAGCACACCCTCAACTGACTGCTTTCGATGCAAAGAAGGAGCAGTTCTGCTCCAATCGCCTCATCCTATCTTTAAGGCTAAGCATGGCCAGAAAAAGTTCATTTAAAACCATTATTAAGTAATGGTTTTAAATATACGCATAAAAAAATAACAGAACTTAAGACCTATATCTCCACAGAAACGTACGAACCTCATCCAGCCAACTGGCAATAAATTTGAAGTTATTCATTATAGACACATAAAAAGCCAGATGACTAGCAAGGGTATCCTAGCAGTGAGTTACCAGTGTCCTCAAAATAAAATAAATGCAGTTTATATACACATAAGATTAAATAATCCTGTCAAGAAAAAAAATTAAAACCTGTGATTAAATTAAAGCCAATTTACTTTCTTTTTAAAAATTAATTTAAGACATTTCAGTCTTAATTTAGAAACCTTAATTTAAAATTTTAAGAATCCATGGAACATTGGAGTGTTTTAGTATTCCAGTCCTTAATGGAAATTTATTCTGGACACAGATGAGACATTATTTATACTGCTTTGCATCTCTGAGGCTCAGAGATCTCACAATTTTCTATTTTCTATTTGTTAGATCTCACAGAAGATATTTTCTTCTCTCATTCACAAGTTTTTTGTCCTTTAATCCACACATCATGTGAGCCTGAGCAGTGCTCCTATGGAACATGATGTTTTGTTGCTGGTATAAAACATAAGATATCACACCGAACACAAGAATATGTAGCTCTCATATTATACAAGTATAGAATTGATGATCGTCAAGTTCTTTGGTATTGCAAAAAATACCAAGTAACTTGGTAAATATACCAAGTTACAAGTAACTTGGTATTCTTTGGTACCAACACTTTGATACTACAGATTGTCTTGATCCAAGTTTCTTGTATCTGTCAAATCAAATAAACAACAAAAAAATAAATTCATGATATATTTGATTTCATGCCGTTTTATTTGTACACCACCATAGAGAGGTAAGTATAATTGAAGCAATTTTGACTCCAATTACTGCAAAGGCCCCAACAACACCACGAACCACAACACACCAGCAAAGAGCCACAACAGCAAAGAGCCACAAGGCAACAAAAAAGCTAACACACATCAGCAAACAGTCACAACAAGCCAGCAAAAACCCACAAAACACCTGCAAAACCCCCCCAGAAACAGCAGAAAAGAGCCACAACAAAACAGCAAATAGCTAAAAGGCAACAGAAAAAAAATCTACAGCACTAACAGCAAACAGACAACTGACTAACTCCATTTGGTTGACCCTTCTGGGACACCTTAAATAGAGCAATAAAAGCAATTTTTAAAATGAGAAAATAAAGCTGATTGCAGTAAGGTTCTTTTTAACCACAAGGCTATTTCAAAATACCTCAGTCTTACTTCAATAACACCAACATTTACATAAAACAGCAATTATACCCTTTCAATTTTCCTCCCTCAATAACTACAGCATACTTTTTTTTAATAGAACATTGCTAATAAAAATTCACCTGTGAATCTAATTTCACACCTGCACAAAGAACAAATAGCTAAAACTCAAATCCAAATCAGCGCTGTTTGTCTACTCCAGTGTTTCCCAACCCTGGTCCTCAAGGCACACTGCCCTGCATGTTTTAGGTATTTCCTTGCTTCAGTCCAGCTGATNTGATTAACAGGCATTTGTTGAACTGCAATCAGTTGAATCAGGCACATTAAAGCAGGGAAACCTCTAAAACATGTAGGACAGTGTGCCTTGAGGACCAGGGTTGGGAAACACTGGTCTACTCGACACACATCAGCCCCAACGTTGCAGGCCTGCTTAGAGCTCCAGTGTGGTAGAAGAATAGGTTTAGTACTCACATTACCTGCGGTTTCCCCTGGTTACCTGAAGAGAGCTGTCACGTGCAGCTGCCGTCTCGCCCATAACGTCAATCTGGCGAAGCTACGCAGGGCACGCGAAAGATTCTTTTTATGTACCGTAGCATGTACAACAACCAGAAACATAGCCGTGCCTTAAAATATCACTGACCTGTGTTCAGTCTTTTTTTTCTTTTTCTCCATTTGTAGCCTGGTACTCGGAGCCTAGCGTCTAGTTCCGCGTTTCTGTTGTTCACGTTCTCCTCACGTTTCCGTGCGTCATCCGTTCAGCCAATCAGAAGTCACGGTGTTAGATAATTTAGTTACGCATCCAATCACTTAGAGAAAAATGGAGTACATTTCTGCTTCTTAAATGTATTTTATTTATTTTATGTATTCTGTTAACAAGTTCCATACTGTTCTCTATGTTTTATGCTCACTAATGCATCTATTTTGATTGAACCTGAATATACACTGGTGAGAATTGATCATACTCTCTCTGCACACACACACAAAAAAAAACGTACCAAGCAAACTATACCAACATAAATGAGAAGCCCTCTACAGGACAGATCATAAATATAGAATCTAAACATCACCAACTACATCAACCTTCAGGAAAGTTCTAAAACTTGTTGGATATGCTAACTGATATGATCAGCGACATGGCTAACAAACTGGGCATGCTCACTGATGTTGTATGGTTGTGTTGTGCTGTTTGTGAAACATTCTATTAAGATAGCTGATCAAAAATGCAAGTCGTCTTTGTCACCATTGTCAGCGTTATATCTGAGCCAGTCTCTCTGGATTTCAGGTCCTGGTTGGTGAGGAAATCTTTTGACTTTTTGTGTGAATAATTCAAGTTGATTTCTGTTGGAATCATAATTATAATTATCTAAAAGGATTTTTTTTGCCTTCTTCTTCAGCTCATCCTATTGGAGTAATGATAATCAAGGTTGTGTTTTGTTACCTCAGCAAGCCCAACTGAACATGATTAATAATTTCCTTGAAATAAAGGAAGGACATGAAAGTCCCACAGTGCAGGGAAGCAAGAAGAACTGTATAAATATCCTCGTGTTCAACAAGAGAAAGAATATTTTGAAGAAAAAAAAAAAAGCTCTTTTGGATTTCCTCCAGGCTCTGTGAATCAGTGGCTTCCTTTATCTATGTCTACAAGGACTTTTAACAATCCACGGGTGACACCTTGTTCCTCACTCTTATTTATTCTTTGTCTCAATGACCAGAGCTACTGTAAGAAACTGTCCAAAGCGGCTCGGAGCTCAATAGAGCCGCGTTTTGTGAGGAGACCCCCTTCAATTGTCGCCAAGCACTAATAACTATTTGACGAGAACACAGCAGGCTGAGGCGGCTGAAGTCAAGGTAAGATATTTGCTGTGAACAACAGTAAAATAGAAAATTCCTCTGTTGTAAGCGTTTAACAAGATAACAAAACAAAGGGAGGGAGTGAGGGGGGACAACGAATAAAGCAAAGATGTAAAAAGCTGGCTGCATCAAAGAATGCTGGAAAGAGGGAGAAAAGACAAATTAAGAGGAAGGAACGTAAAAGAGGCTGTTGAGAAAGCAGAGGAGAGGGTGAACATAGAGACTGGATGACAAGAAAAAAAACAAAGGTGAGAGAAGGAGGAAAATCAAAAGGTGTGTGTGTGCGTGTGTGTGTAAGAAGAAACAATGAGTAGAGAGAAATAAAACAAAGTAAAGGCACAGTTAGCCGCCCGGAGAACAGAACAAACTCATTTGCAGAGCGGTGCCAGACTTGAAAACAATTATCTGCCATCTTCGTTTCCTCTGTCGAAGAGTAGCCTGTTTTGCTGGGCTCTTTGTTTTTCTCAAGGACATATTCATTATTTCAGATGAGACCCATTTGAGTCTAAATAAAGACTTTCTCTCCTCCCTGTCAGATTCAGCGGGGCTGTGATGTTGCATCTGAGGGGACGTGAAAACATGTCTGAAAAGGAGGCTGATGAAAGCGCTCCCATGCCAGTAATGCATGTTCATTAAGTTGAGATTCTCTTTTATTTCCGCCTTCTCCACATATTGGGTGCTAACATCTTTGTTTTTATTTTATTTTTTTTCTTTCTTTCTTTTTATTTTTTTGGTTGGCGGGGCCCATTGTACCGCACAAATCGTCTGGGAATACTTAAGCTGTCGATGACATCTTCCCCTTCGTTTGTCGCCCTCTACATTAGATGTAAACAAATTTATTGGCGATCCAGGCGAAAATGTGCAAAAAGCCTTGAAAGGAATTAATTTGGTATTGCAATCATATTAGCTCTCCCGGAAAAAAGAGCAAAATCTAATTTATAATTTAATTACATTTGTTTGTGCTACAGTAGCTTTCTTCGATAACACTTCACCAAGCTGGAGAATACAGAGAGAGGGATGTTAGACCGGTTCATCCAAAGTCCTGGATCCTCTCTCATGCTCTCTTCTCTTCAGCTTAGCCAACAGGTCGATTTAGGATGGTCATCAAAGATGGTTGATTTTGGACTGTCAGCCATTTCTGTCTTGGTTTGGTCCTTCCAAATCAATGTACGACAAGTTTCAATAAGAAATGAATCCTCCGTTTCCTATTGAAAGATGCATTGATGTCAAATTTTTCAGATTTCACGCTAGTGTCTAAAGTGTTAGGTCGTACATTTTAATCGTTGAACTCAGATGTTGGAATGACTTTCAAGACCACAAATACACAACGGTTTGCCTTTAGAAGGACTCAAGTGAGTTCCAAAGTGATACCGCGATAAGACGCCACGGCAGTAACCCCAATTGGGAAGTTTGCTTGTTAACAACAATTGTTCCATAACCAACTGTGGCATTATATCAAAATGGAAGTGAATAGGATTTATAGCAACTCAGAGGAAGAAGAAGCAGTAGTAGGCAATTGTAAAATAACAGACCGAGTCAGTGGATACGAATAGACTACAAAGATGTCAACAACATTCTGCTGAGTGGAGACACCAAAACTTCATGTGGCCTTCATATTAGATAAAGAACAACGGATTGATCCTTTGCAATAGTTCACTTAATCACGCGAGGCACCATGACGGATGTCGGAAGTGAGGGACGGGAGTGTTGAACGACTGAGATTGTTTGAATGACTGAGATTGTTTTCCCAAGTTGTTTTTGCCAGTTTAGCCATGACTTCTACTTGGTCAAGTCAAGCTAATTTGCCTTTGAAAGTACCACACCCAACTAGGTTTGATATTTACAAAAGCTGGGAGTATATAGCTTAGAAATAGTTACCTTCTCCCTTTTGATGTGCTGATTTGATCAAATTGCCGGCTCTTACCTTGTAAAAACCGTTTGCTACAAATCCGTATACACCAAGAGCTGCCAGTCCTTGTTATTGACAGCTGCTGTCCATCACCACCATATTGTTCCTCAATAAAAATTACACAATAAAATGACACATTTGTTTTTCGTCCTTGTCTATTTGTGCAGCTGACTGCGGAGCACCCTTTGACTGCTAAGGTCACGAATGAACAAGCTTGGTGTGTAAGAATCTGTCTGGCCTGCAAACAGTCATGACCTCAAATTGATAGAACATATTTGGGATGAATCATTGCGGGACTTCTGGAAGAATGGTCGAAAATGTCCATGAGCACATTCTTAAAACGCTGTGGAAAGTCTTCAGAAGACTTTCCACAACGAATCTATTGTACTGTAGCTGCAGAAGTTGGCCCGTCATCATCAAGTGGATTAAGAACTGGATTTCACCCAAGCTCATATGTGTGTGAACGCAAACAAGCCAATACTTTTGGTAATAGCTTGAATTTCAGAGGGCTTACTATGCCATGTAAATCTTGAGCCAGGTTTATGCTGGATCATTGTTGGCCATCTTATACAAAATCCTTTGGGGAAATCAGAAGGTCTCTGAACTTTCATTTCAGACTTCAATTTTAATAATAAGAGCATTAACAATCACAACCTGCTCTCCATTCAGTTTGAGATTGATCTCTCTGTCCAAGGTTTCTGCTGCACCTTCCATCACACGGCGTGAAAAGAGTCACTGTCATGTCTTTATGTCGTGTTTATGTGTGTGACATGTTAAGGTCCAATATGATATTTCAAACTGTGCAGTTTGTGGCCTATGGAACAGATGTAGGCCCAAAGCATCACAGAACCTCCACCCATTGAAGTAAAAAACATGTTCACTCAGTGAATAAAAGTCAAATTAAAGTTTTTATTTGTTATTTTTTTTCAATATGAGATTATATAGCTGCAATAAAAGCAGAAATAATTTCAAGGCTTCCCCCTTTTTTTGCACATCTTTACCAGAGGTGGCCAGTAATTTGTCTGTATTTGACCAGGCTGCCTGGAAACGGGCCGTACCCACTAGTGTGATCGAACTGAAAGGGGTGGTGGAAAGCCGGCTGTAATCACATCCAGACACAAGATACCTCTGACAAACAGCAAACAAGAAGCCAGAAGTCTTTTATGACTTCACACACACACAACACACACATTTCCAGGAAGTGCTAATCCTCTCCGGATGAGAAGATTTTGACGTAGCAAGAAAATAACTTGCTGCTTGTGTGTTCTCAGCCTCCCCGTTTCCACCTCGGGTCATGACGCCGAGCTCAGACGCAATCAGACTGAGACGTGGCAAGGTTGGCATGGAGAACTAACCCGAGCCCGTTCGGGGTCCCGTCTTACCTGCTTCGGGAGGCCGCCGCGTCTTCGCTTGAAGGACCTCTGTGTTGTGTGGAAATGAAAGGAGGAGGTTATGGATACAAACACACAGATGTATGTGCACACACAAACACAACACACTTCAAATGGCCTTCAAGAGTCCTGCATTCCACATTTAATTGGAAGCAAAAAAAATAAATAAATAACTAAAAATCACAGTGCAGCACCTTCCAAAGTAAACTTCTCACAACAGCGAGCCAGCCAATCGTACGGGGAGGCCAGGTCTCAGGGGCCCCGCCCTCGAGAAATACGCACAGATAGCCTATTGTTGGTAATGGAACAGCGGTCTCTCACACACACACACACACACACACACACACACACACACACACACACACACACACACACACACGCATTCAGTGTATTTCCTGTTAAAAGAGCTGTGAACATGTTTTGTAATTAAATGGGTTCTTTGGGTGCTGCTGGTGTTTTCACAACAATTTTTTTCCCCCAATGCCATCATGAATACGATCTCCTCATTCATCTCCATCAGGATGCTTTGTTTAAGAAACAAATGTAGTTCTTAATTTGCACATATTAAAATTAAACTGAGGTTAGCACTCGTAAGTGGAGTTTGACAACTTCAATCTGGGCTCGTTTGACTGCGATGTGTGTGAGGAGGGAGAGTAACAATGAGCAAAACAAATAAAACATAAATTATTAAATTAATTTATGTCAATACTTTAGGTAAATTGCATTGAATGTATGCAATTAACTAGAAAGGAATAATAAAATGCATATAATTTTTTTTCAAAAGTATTAATAGAAATTCCAGGTATTAACAATATGTATTATATAACAATAATATTTTTTGATAATATAATATATGTGAAGACTATCTTGCACAGAAATGAAGAGAAATTGACGCCTGTTGCTGTTAGAATTAGGTTGCCACGTTTTCCCATAATTTAGGGTATTTGTTTTTGTTGCGGCCCTCGTAATGTTTTAAAGCATGATTTAAACTCTCACTCTCTAAAATAAATAAATGTGTCTGAATCCAATCTGGATTAAAACATTAGAACTGTGAGTATTTATCCCCCAAAATCCACTGCAGAATTTTTAAGAGGATGTGAGCTCCTGTTTTTATTTAACTCAACCGCACGCACACACACACACACACACGTTCAGACACAAGAGTGAGCGCACACACGCAAACACACACACACACTCAGGGGAGGGGACATCTGTGCTGAACGCTGACCAAAATCCGTGGTGACTTTGCTCACAATACAATTTTGTTGGGAGTGTTAGAATTTGTTTCAAGTTGATGGCACAGCCTCCATTTTGAGTTGACTTTGATATCATTCTGCGAACAGTGAAATGTCTGGATAAGTGTTGCGTTTAGGCCAGCCATCTGTACCATCTCCAACTCCAAAGCAGTTAGAGGCAGAGAACCCTCGAATTAAAGCAGGAGAGGTGGGGGGCGGCAAGGCTTACAATGGTTCACTGCTGGCATCTACTGGAGAGCGAGGGGAATCCACGGGACGCTCCAAGTCTCGCCGAGGCATTTCTCCATCCAAATAGACGGATAACTATAGATTTAGGTCAAAAATAAAAAGGCATTTCACATCAAAAGAGTTTGTATAAATTACAATGGCTACGTTGACCCATGTGGAAAACATGTTGATATTGTGATGCTAATTTAACATCAGATACTTTGAAAAAAACAACAAATTACCTTAATAGAAGTTAGCATGGTCTAATCTGATCTCTACCTGTATGTTTTTAGGATGTAATACAGTTAATGAAATAGTGAAATAACTATTTATAATATGAATGCTTGCATTATGAACACATCCAGTCGCACCCAAATGACGATTTCTGAAAGTCCTTAGTATTGGTCAATTTTATGATGGCCCAATCAGCTTTCATTAAATAAGTGCAGAAATATGTTTGTTCTGCCAAAAACGAATGCAGATGCTTGCAAGATTCTGAAGCCTTCACTGTTCTTGTCTTCTTCGCACATTTGTTGTTGTTTTCTGGGAACAGCCACACATTCTCACCGTGAGAAATCCATCAGAAATTCTGACTTCTTGGTCAGAAACATCAACTGGAACGCCCCCAGACTTCCCACTTGGAAAGTGGTAGAAATTCCAACTTACACCATATTCTTAAGGCCAACTACGTGTTTCAATATGGCCACGTCTCGCATTAACAGGGTCAAGGTATTTCAACCAATAAAAGACAAAGACCAATTAGCACTCAACTGTTGGCAGAAAAATACTAGACAATTAGACTACAATTCACCAAAATGCATGTTGACAAGACCCAAGGTTCCTTCACTATCTGATGAGCTGATGGAAAGAAGCTGAAACTTTTTTGGCCTGTCACTTAATCTCTTTGTTAATCACAGGAAAAAGGAAGCTTTTACAGAAAAGAATGCCAAAGCGTAAAAAAATAGATAGCAGTTGTCTTGTTATTGGGCTACTTCACAGCATCTAACATTGAATATTTCCAGGGCATAAAGTCTCAAGGCTACCAAGGCATTCTGGAGCAAATCATACTCCCCAATGCCAGAAAACTCAGCATCGGTTGCAGGTTACGGATACTCCGACAGAAAGCATTGGGCTATTCTTTAATGGTCATCCAAAGGCATATACAAACAGATCTGTGATCATCCTTTAAACATGAGACAGCTTGAACACTTTGCTGAGCAGGATTGTGTCAAACGACCTGTTGCACCATTTACCTTCCTTTTCAAAATCATGTGCTACTTTGTGTTGGTCTATCACACAGAAAAGCTGATTTTGTTGCACCACAAAACACAGGGAAACTTCAAATTGTTCATCTGCCCAAGAACTTGAAGTGAAAACCACCGAAACTTTATTACTTCTCCTTCTTCATTTTTATGTTTGCGCTGTTTACATCCATGTGTGACTTGGGAAATCACTCCTCAGTGGGACGAAGCAAGGAAAACGGCGAGAGAATAAACATCGTCTTTTAACAGAGAACAATCCTTCTCTAATTCTTGTAATTGTTGCCTCATAATATGACACATTCATACCAGCGTGATGCATTCAGCTCGGAGTCTGCTTAGGATGCGGCGGCTCGAGTTGGAGAGTCCATCGGTTTACAATGGAGAACAATGAAATCCCCGGATCTGTTTCAGAAACGTTGCTCGCTTGTGATGCATACAAGTTCCACAATGAGATCCTGTGTTGTTGATAATATTGAAAGAGATCGAGAAGGCCCAAACCAGACACTAGACAAAGGGGATTGTCTTGATTATTTGTCAGTGATGGCTTTGAGGATAAGAATGACTGAGATTAAGGCCTGCTGAGAGAGGAAAAAAGAGAAAGAGGGGGCGAGGAGAAGTAGAGAATGGGTATGAGTAGACTGGAGTAGCGCTCTGTGATAACTGCCAGCCAACAGCCTGTTTGATCCTGAGGGATGGCATAGAGGATGTAAGGCGTTTGAAGCTGACAATCCCTTTGTGATGATAACACATGTTTTTTAGCGCGCTCGCTGATCCTCCCTTTCCCATTGTATTACGGGCAGCAGACGGCAGCTGCCTGGGCATTGTAGCGCTGCCGCTAATCTGAGACAATATCTTTAGGCCCGGCGCAGTTCTAAAGCAGCTGTCGGCATTGTGGGAAGCACTCCTAATCTGCTTCAGTATCTTTTAGCCCCTCGTTTAGCTCTTTGATCCTCTCCCATTATGCTCCCCTCGTCGTTCACGACAAGCGACTGAGCCTGGCAGAGCTGTGCTGGAATGTTGGATCTGCGGGGAGAAAGGGAAAGAGAGGGAAAACCCGCGCAGAGCTTCCCGTCAGTGGCTCGTCTGAAAACTAATGTCTCGCACTGCGCTTCCACGTGCGGCAGTTTCACAGCCCTCGCCGAACAATGAGGGAGATGGAGACGGTAAGGACTGCTTGTTCTCCAGGCTTTCATTTAGAGGTTTTGGTCTAAAGCTGCAGTTTGATTCCTTTATGGGATAGTTCAGTGTTTTGAAAGTGAGATTCTGTTGGTATACTACAGAAGTCCTCTGTTTTGGCCTTTTATTAACACTCTTTTATATATTCTAGTACCCGTCTGACAACATGAAGTTGGCCAGAAGAACATATGTTGAACAATCCCTGAAATCTGTCAGTCTGGAGCTAGTTAAAGATATTTCTAAGATTTTGGGAGTCCTGCAAACCACTGTTAGAATCATAATCCGCTGAAACAAAGAACAGCGGTGACCTTACCCAGATTGACCGGTCAACCAAAATTACTCTAAGAGCTCATCTGAAGCCCATCTTGGATGTCACAAAAGAGCCCAGAACAACATTCTAAGTACTCTAGGTTCCTCTTGTCTCAGTTAAATTCTGTGTAAGCAATTTAGCAATAATAAAGAGAGTGGACAAAAATGGCATTCATAGAAGAATCTCAACGAAAAAACCATTGCTGACCAAAAAGAATGATAAGGCATGTAACACAATTGGCAAAATTTTAAATCTTGATGATCCTCTAGATCAGGAGTCCTCAAATCCAGGTTTCAAGAGCCAGTGTCCTGCAGGACTCTTGGGAGCTTGACTGCATACTAAGGAGGTAATTCAACCATTTGACTCCGGTGTGTTGGACCAGGGACACACCAAAAAGTTGCAGAACTGGATTTTAGCTCTGGGAAAATATACCCTGAGCTAAAGAGACAAACAAACTTTTTGGAAGTTCAACTGGCTATTGCCCTTCCTGCACAATTCCACTTGATTCTAATCCCTCGTCATTGTCCCATCTGGGCTTTATCCCACTAAGGTGGATTTTCTCTGGTTGAATTTCAAGCAGGCCAAACAACGAACAGAAGGAGAAGTTGTGAACAATGACATTAATTTTTTTTTAAATTTAGAATTGCAGTCCACCTGTAGTTTTAGCAATGGCAGCAGATAAAGTTGACAAAGCAGTTAAGTGTGTATTGGCCATGTTTCCAAATATTCAGTCAACTTTAACACCCATCTGGTTCGGTTTTGCCCGTCTGCCTTCGCAATGGAGGACGGTTGTTTGCAGTGCAGGCGATTTCTGGTAAGTTTCATAGCATCAAATTGCCTCATTGCAATTTGTCATGGCTAAACATGACATACGCAATTTCGTCCATGCCTCCAGCAAGCAATCATTTCTCAGTAACCAAGAGTCCAGACCCCGTCTAGAACAAGGGGCTGGTTTTTACCAGTCCAGTCCATCCCATTAAATCGGGTGTAAAACAAGCAGCATTTTATAAAATCAGTGACTGCTGAAAATATAAATTGTGTTTTATCTGTAGCAGAAACTTTTTAAGCAGAATGCCTGGTCATAATGTCCAGCCAAGTTCAGACTTGAATTCAATTAAGATGCTGTGGAATGACCTCAAACAGGTTGTTGGTGCTTGAAAAACCCTCCAATTTGGCCACAAAAAAGAAACAATTCTGAAAAGAAGAGTGGGCCAAAATTTCTTCACAGCAAAGTTTGAGACTCACTGCCAGTTCTCGTAAATGCTTAATAGCAGTTGTTTCGGCCAAGGGTGTTAGTGATTAGACGTAGGAGGCTATTTCTTTTCAAGCAGGGTCAGATTGGTGTGGGTAACTTTCATTGCTTAATAAATTAAATCATAATTTGATAACATTTAAGATTAGCAGAACAGCACAACTACTAAAATTCGGGAGGGTCAAAATGATATTTAACAGCATTAAACACAAACACCTGACGTTCCAGGTAAAGTACTCCCATTTCCTCACATTTGGAGAAACAAACTTCTTGTCATCTTTAAGTCAGGAAGCCAGTAAGTCAAAATGAGAATGTAAAAAAGTAAAATAAAAAAAAGCTTGGGAAAGGTGTCATGGAGGTGTGTGCATCAGTTGGGGGTGTTAGCAATCTGCAGTGAGCTGAGAGGAGACAAGCTGCACACAATTAACAGAAACATAAATACCTCAGCGTGCTTAAGCAAGCCATTAATCAGATATAAATAGAGTGAAGGAGCCCTTTGTGATTAACGAGGTGAGACTCTCTGCTAATTACTGTTTCCCTCTCTTTGGGTAATTAGGTCGCCGCCTTAGTGAGGATGACTGAAACTGTACTGACCCTGCCCCCTCCCATTCACTCTGGCATTTTCCTGATTTACTGTCTGCTCATCTGTGACAGTGGGAGAATGCTGCCATGAGTTATTGAGTTTGCATCCATGTCTCTTTTCTCACTCGTACTCTTTCAGGCATTTTCAGTTGGTTAGCTAAGGAATCAGAAGTCGTTCCCTTGCCTGGAGTTGCAAGACGATTTAGACTCTGCAGATATGGAGTCTTTGCAAATAAAACGTATGTCTCCACAATGCCTTTCTTCATAAGTTAAGAAATCTGAGCTGGGGATCTCTGCAGCTCCTCCAGAGTTACTATAGGTTCAGTGGCTGCTTCTCTGATTAATGCTCTCCTTGCCCAGCCTGTCAGTGTAGGTGGATGGCCATGTCTATGTAGGTTTGCAGTTGGCCCACATTGTTTGTGTTGTTTTAATTTTTTTTTAATCTATATTTATTCCCAAGGAAGCAAATTTTACAAAACATGTACTCACAATATCATAATGCCAATACTTGAGAGAAAAAGACAAGTTCACCTGTACATCATGGTAAATAAAATTACCTCTATTTCCCAGGGAAAGATTACGACGTATAAAATACAAAATAGAATAACATAAAAGAAAAGAAAAATTAAACAGTAAGAAAAAAGAAGAAATTAATATAAACGAACTAAAAACATAATAATGGATAAGTGTATCCATTATTATTAAAGAGAGGATTATCAAGGTGGTTTTTATCTACCTTGGGCTATAAAAATAGAATAGTCTTGCTTGCAAGCGACAGATTGATTGTTTCTGTTTTCAAGCCATAAGCTGAACAGTGCTCTGGCAACTGGAGTACCCAGAGAAACCTTAGGTAAGCATGAGGAAAGCATGCAAAACTCTAGCAGCATTGCTAGCCTCTATGGTAAACCTCCATCCTGAATTGACGAAGGACTCGCGCTTTACGCCTGTTTGGACCACGGCAACGTGAACTACTATGATCTGCAGTTGAACCTAAACGAAACAGAGGGAAGATTCTCCTTCTGCTCCCCCGGAATACGTGATGCAAAACATCCACCTTGCGGAGATTTTGCTTTATGAGTTCTGCAGAATGACACGTCTGATGGATGTTAATAACAGCCGAGTCAGCACCTCCGTTCTCCCAGGCCGCACCCTCCCACCACTGCCGGGCTCACTTTCCCGCTCCCCGTCACACACTTTGGGCCACTGGTGATTTACAAGCGTAATCCATTACTACACACTTACACTAATTGTCTTCGGTGGGAAGTGGCTGCTGTGACCTTTTTATTGGAAATGAAAATAAGTGGAGGCGCAGAACAGGCGATATTGGATTCTGTTGTTAATTAATGTGTGTATTATCTGGGTGGATGAAGCCGGGGGGAGGAGGATAATTGAATTACAGTCAGTGAGTTGGATAACGCACTGTTGTAATTGTTCCACTGTATAAGACGCTGCTCATATTAGGGAGACGAGGAGTGGGTTTGATTCGCTTCGAGAGAATAGTAGAAGTCATTTGTTTGGTTTTGGGTGTGAGGCATGAATTCAACTATTAGGTTAGCATAAACAAACTAATAAATTAGCATCCCACTGTTTTACAGTGCACAATTACTCCGTTTTATTTCCCTTACTGCATTTATGTAAACATATTACATTTAACTGAATTTGGCTGCAAAGCTAAAATGTTTAGCAAAAGAAAGTTGAGTCAAAACGCAATGCAAGCCAGTCTCAGCGTGGTGTTCTTTAAATTTCATATAGAGGTCACATAGAACATGACCTGGGTTTATTTTGTATATATTTTTATATGTCAATCTAGATTCATTCACGACAATAATGCTGAATAGGATTAGTGTGTGTGATTCATGTTGGGTTTGAGCAGGACGATGTTTTTCTTTGGGTTGTGTCGCCATCTTGTGGTCATCCGTGGTATAAACTCAGATTTCTGCTGTGACGTGAACCAGCTGATGTCAGTGTGAAGAAACCTGAAGTGGACTTTGAAGAAGTCTGGTTGCACTTTTTTGGTTAAAAGCTACATTTTTAACCAAAGCTCAAACTTGTTTTACATCATTAATGAAAAATGTACTTTGAATAAAGGTATTAAAAAAAAAAAAAAAAAAAAGAAAACAAACAAAAGATTTATTAAGGAACAAAGAAGCTCTTTTAATAAATATTTCTCTATTTTGGAAGAGCCATGAAACTATGGTTGTGCCAACCTTGGCATACTCTGATGGAATGTTAATGGCAAAAATAAAAATAGTAAAAATCTGAAGATAATGCCAAATATTTCTCCCATCATAAACAGTTAAAGTGAGGACACTTCAAGAGTAACACCCTTATTTGCAAATAGACTTTATTCTCAAAAGCAATTTATCCAAGATGGCCTCTTACATCAGGCAACCACACTTTAATGCAACCTTCAAAATAAAATAATAAAAACCATAAAAATTCTGCTATGTACATTTTTATTCACATTAGAGTGTAAGCATTACAATACATACGCTCGATGTACATGTAAAATGTTACAGTGGCCAGAGAGATTTAAGGGCACATAATTTAGAACCGTCTAAAAATGTGTAGCTGTGGTTTTATTGGAACAGATGTATAAACAGAAACAAGTGTAAAAAGTATCTGAATTAATCAAATATAAAATTAAAATGTGAGGAAATATAAATTTAAAGTAAACATGATCTTGAAAGTCTATTAACCATATGTAAAAAGAAAGACAACTTCCTCCTACAAATCCCTTAAAAATACTAGTTAACTAGTTTTTCACATCAATCGTGGGTCAGAACTTCTACATTAGATTTGGGTTCAACTCAAACTGTCAGTTTATTCTTCACTACATCTCCCAGAAAAACAAGTGAATAGGCTTTAAGAGTCACTTACTAGAAGTGTGAAATATGTGCTTTCACATGTTACACAGGGAAATCAACTCCTTAAAGGTAATGTGCAGAAACAGGAATATTTCACACAACATTCCAGGCTGGACTGTGTCCTTGGAACAGGAGTTCCATTTTAAAATATATACATAAAAAATATAACTAACTCCATGTCAAAACAGAAATGTGTACAATGTACAAGCAAGGTGGCAGCACTTTGGTGTTGGCTTGTTTGAAAATGAAGAATAAATCTGTGTGCGATATCAAGAGGCCATTTTCCTCCCCAACAAACTCATCATCCGACTAATTTGAGCTTTAAACTAGGCATGGGCCAAATACCGACATCAAGGTGAAACAAAAATAACAAAACACAATTTATGGTCCTTTTGATGAGATGCCAGAAAATGTGCCACAGTGACCAAAGTTTGTCTTGACTAGTTAGACTGCTGACGCTAACAGCTGTAACAAGCATGTATACTTGAAGATTCCAACCAAATTTGGCTAGGGTTCATTCCATATTTTGGTATCAAAATAATCTAAAACATAACCACTAAGCAATGTTGCACATTTTTAAACAGCAGTTGGAATTTTTCACTAAAAATAAAATCAATTGGATCATGTTTTACATGTTCATTTTACATTTTGTGTATAAATCTAGAGATTTATTTATTTATTTATTTTTTTTACAAAGGTAATTTCTGGAAACAGCATTCCAACCCATGCCTATTTTAAACGAGAACATTCACCAGGCTGCACCTCGTCTCCAAGCACTGGCTCAGACATTTGACGTTCGATTTAGGAGTGGTCAGTGTGTAGCACACGCAGACAACCAGAACTGAACAGCAAACTGATGGAATACCACAGAGAATCCCCATAAGGAAAGTGTAATGGTTTGGTCTTGTCTAAAACAATAGCGACTCCAATCCCGCTAGCACTACTGACCTATCATACTGGTGCAACCATGTTTCCTGCACGACGTTATGAACATGGAATGTTCAAATTCCTGGAAGCAGCTAACCATGAAAAAAGAAAAGAAAATCATACAAGTGCCAAAGGAAGCATGAAATTTACACCAAATTGAAAAGGCAATCCAGTGACTCACAACTCATCAGAATTAAACACGTGACGCCTTTCTACAAGTTGCTGTTTGCAAACAAAACAGCCCTCGTCTAGCTGCTCAGCAGTGACCACATGGCTACTCTGGTGTAGAACCCAGATATGTACAGTACGAGGTAACATAAGAGTGAGAACAAAGTCAGGAGGAAAGGGTTGGGGAACGAAACTCGTATCACATGAGATTCAAAAAGGAGTCGTCACGTATCCATTTCATGGAACACAAAACCGCCTTTGTGTCGTGCGTTTTCTTTATCTCCTCCTTTTTACCCTTAAGGCTCTCCATGTTTGCCAGTATTATTATAATCCAATGAGAAAAAAAGAATCTCAGCCTATCAGGTGCCTGCTCCATGTCTGTTTTGTAGGAGACTTTGTTTTGTCTCTGTAACAGCTTATACAGTAAAGTACAGAGTACAGGATGCTGATCTAATGCCCACATCCCAGATAGTATCAGTACAAAAATGACTAAATCAGAACTATTCAGTCACATGGGCTTCACATTATAACAGGTCCTTCATTTTAACCCACAAGGTACATTTTCCTTTGGAAAAAAGGACAATGGAAACCAAAAGGGAATTTCAACACAGTCCTCTAGAGGGCGCCCTGCAGTCATCATATGAGGGTGCAGTGGGGGAGAAAGCAGGAGGAGGAAGAAGAGAGAGATTAAGTTTTATTCGGGTAATGACAGAGCAACCGTCTCTGGTTTCATCTTGAAGTACTGGTTGAAGCGCAGCTTTGCATATCTTCAGGTAGAAAAGAGAGAAAAGAGCACGGTCAGCAATGAGATGGAACAAAATGCTCTCTGCTAGAGATGTGTCGCTTCAGCAGAAATGGCAGGAAATTTATGCTGAATACGGCGAAATAGTAATAACAACAATAATAATAATAATTAAGCACAAGTGTAAGCACACTAGCTTGTTGTGGGGTAGAAACATACCCAAGGAAGTCAAAGTCGATGGTGGAGAACTTGGATTGAATCAGAGCCCAGAGACCCCAGAAGAAATGAGATGCCTGGACACAAAGATAGTAATAAAAGAAAAGAATCAAGATTACTAAAGGTTATTTTGAATTATGGGACACAATAAGCAAGCCAGCTGACAGGTCCTCTCAGAAAACAAGTAGTTAGCAATTTTTCAATCATAACACAAAAACAGCCGCAAGGATTTACTGCAGTCAGCTTCATTTTTATTTTTAGCAACGAGGAAACTTGCAATAAGAGAAAGAAATGTTGGTGTTTTACCTAAAAGGTGCACTTCAAAAAAAAAAAAAAAAACACTGACTAAAAGCATCAATTACTTCACAGTCATGTCCACAGGCATTTTTTGCAGGAACAATGGCATGTTTGTTTTGCAAAGCACTTCTCCACACTCAACCCATGAATGAGAGTTCAGTCAAAAAACAAAGGGGGCTGACCACGAGGTATTAACAGATTACCAGTCTGACAAGTTTAGATACTGAACAGGAAGAGAATCTAACACAGAAGAGATGGCAGGACCGGTTTTGATATGTTCTAAGAATCTGGATGATTTGTTGAAGAAGTGAAAGAGGGAATTACTTGCTTTGTCAATCAGTAAGGTATTTTTTCAGACTCAGCTTTGCTGTGATGTATTTATTAATGTCAAACACTTACCAAGGCAAACTTGTTGACCTGAACGTACAGAATCTCCACCTCTGTGTCTGTGACCTCACCATCCTGGCCCTTGTGCTCCTTGTAGGCCTCCAGGTACGAGCGCAGCCACTGTAGCTGAAAGGCCCGCTCTGGGTAGTGACTATAGTCCACTTCATTCAGGCCTAAAACATTAGAAGATGGACAATAATTAAAAAAAAAACGAAAAAAAAAAAAACTTGCAACAGCAAAAATGAAAATTTCGGATTTTGTGGATTTGTACTCACCAGCAAACTCATTGAAATGATTCCCAATATCATAGGCTTGGTAATTGTACCCTGCATACTCGTAGTCAATGAACTTTACACTGCCTGGAAACAGAAGGTGAATTGTTTAGACAGTGATGGCGGACATGCAGATGCAATGATTATGTTGTTTCCCTTTAATAACTCAGAATTGTCAAAGCTCTATGTTTTAGTCAGCTAAATGGACAAGCTGTCTAGGCAGCCAATTGCAGGGGCGAGAAGTAAGAGTTTGCATTTTGAGGCGTAGATAGAAACTAGAGGAAGGCAGAAAGGTGTGTGTACTCAAACTAAAAGTTTAAGAAATGTAGGCTTTAAATTCATTTTTTATTTATGGAGAACAGGGAAGCTTAAACCAAGGTAATGAAAAATAAAAAAAAGATTCCACATTTTCACTCGCACTATAATTTATTATAGTAAGGCTTATTATGGGCTACTTGTTTCTTCAGTTTGAAATGAAAACATGCAGACGCACACAGAAAAGGGTGACTGGGATACATTAGAGGTGAAAATGTGTGAGTCACAGTGCAACACTTGTAATAGTTTTCTGGGAGGAGGGCAAGCTGACTTTCCAGTGAGTATTTGTTTTGGATACATGCACAGGGTAAGAAGGAAACTGGCCAGACAAAACTTTTTGGAAAGGCACGGAAAAACAAAAGAGAGAGAGATGGAAACAGAAGTAGAAGGTGAAAGGGTAAAGCACAAAAAAACAAAAACACAGACGAGCAGAGAGTCTGTAGCAAGACAGCAACACACCAAGAGTTATAATCTGTCTCATTTGCGAAATGAGACAGATTATAAAATATCTTTATCAGATCTTTGTATATGCAGATTTAAGTCGGTGTGGAGTAGGGATGCAAACAATCAACCATCGCACGATTAATTGTAGACTATTAATTGTTGATTAATGGTTTATTAGATTAAAATTAGTTCCAATAACATCCACTTAGTTTTTACATTTTATAAAATATGTCTAAGTTTAATAATGTGACAAAAACCCAATTATCAGTTTATTCAATCAGTATTTAACACAGCTGATACAAAAATGGCTAAAATATAAGGTGCTTTTTTTCCAAAATTCACCACATTATGAAAATCGTAGCCCTTAATGTTACGGAAAGACGTTCAGCCCTCTTCATACAACAGAAAACTAAAGTTTTTAAGTAAATGGTGGTTATTAATCGATGAGATCAATCAACTTTAACTCATTAAATCGATGACTTCCATCCCTAGTGTGGAAATTATTAACCCACTTGTTGATCAAAATGTTAGGTGATATCTGTACAGTATAAAGACATCGTCTAACATTTGAATATCTGACTTGTCCTCTTTAAGTTACATGGAGTATTACAGAGCCTGACTGCAGATATGCAACAGGCAACTTAAGGTCGTCAACGACGTTATTGGAAACATAAAAACTAAGTTGTATGAGCTTTTAGCCAACAGGGGATCGGAGGATGCTTTTTGTACTTTAAACAGTGTTAATGCATGTACATGGATTGTGCGTGGGAATTAATTGCCAACTGTTTGAACAGAACATTAAAAGCCACAAGCTGACAAGCACGTAAGCAAATGTACACAGTCTGCCACAGCGATTGTCTCGATCGATACGTTCTGCTCTGGAACGCGGTTTCATCTCCGGTACGGGTTGGAGCTGAAAGCTGGCAGACAAGATCTGATCCAGTACCTGGCTGCTACATCCATGTGTTCTGACTGGTATGATGGAAAAATCTGCAGACTTTATGTGAGGAAGTACACTTCATGTTTTGAATCTGTTGTGAGGCTTGGACTTTAAAAAACAAAACAAAAAAACTTGTTACTTTTCAACTGTTTTGTTCATCCAAATAACATACTTTTTGGGTGAGGTCACTGAAACTATGACTTAATAGTTGTGTTGTATGAAATGATGTTTCCAGTTGCAAAATACATCAACCCGAATGCATTTTCTGTAGATGATAATCGGGATTTGAAATGTCAAATTTTATTTTGTTGTTAGCTTAGTTTTACGTTTCGTTTTTAAACATGTAAAAGAAACTATCAAAAATGTGTTGCTGCCTTGGTGCTTTTTTTTTTTTTTAAACCACTGACAATGTGAGGCATCAGCATTAACAGACACAGAAAGGAGGAAGTAGTCAGTCATGAGGCGGTTTATCTCAAAATCCAAACCCTTACTTTGACAGGCCCGCTGATACAGAAAATAACCCCCGCCCCCGAAATTCTGTTTCCGAGTAGCAACCTAATAGTTTTACTTTTTAAACGTTCGTCAATTCCTTAAACCTGACATATAGGAAGAATAATTTTTCTCAGGCTGGACTAGAGAGAAAGACACTTTGAGGTGGGTTACCAGCCGGCGTGTAGGTCCTAGCGGGACACAACTGAACACCTCCGGGCAGTGGCTATAGCCCCCTGTGCAGCAGATGAAAAGGTTTGGGCAAACATCTTTCACACATGCTCACACTCCTCACACATTTGTCTTTTAACCATTCTCTCACAGTTTCCAAACATCAGGGCCTGCTGCCAAATTTAAAAAAAAATAAATTCCATCTCCCTTTTTACAGTACGCCTCTTCCTTCTACAGTTTCAGTCACCCGCCACTCCCCCCCCCAGTGCTCTGCTCCTATTGGCTCAGCAAAAGTCCAATGGTGCAAGATCTCTGCTGCTTCTGCATGTGACAGGATCTTTGAGAGGCCTGCTTATGGGTTTCAATCTACTTTTTGAATAACATGAGAAGTGAAAAGAAAAAGAAATATTCAGCATGTGACTGGGTTTTTTTAGATGAAAGGCAAGCATTATTTTTGGGCAACACTAAAAACTAAATGACTTTGCACTTCCATCTTGGGTTTTTTGGTTTTATTCATACAGGAAGTGGTACCTTCTTTTGTATCAATTTTGTCCAACAAGTTCCTTTTAATTCAGCAGAAAAAAGTGCACAAGAAGCAGCATGGCAGCAAACCTGTTCTCGTACCTACTCGATTAAAAGCTTCAACTACAGTGACTTGAAAAGTTTGTCTCTTGACCTTGAACCAGAACAAAGTAGCGATCATTTACTTAAGGAAAGGAAAAAGGATAAATGGTTCTCAAAATTATTTTACAGAAAAAATAATAATAATAATAATAATGGAAAAATGTGGCGTGTGTTTGTACTTAGCCCACCTGAGTTGATACTTTATAGAACCACCTTTCAACACAATATGTCAACCAGCTTTGTGCTTAGATTTTTTGGGGGGGTGTTTCTTTGACAAAAAAAAAAAAAAAAAAAGCTAAAAAAAAAAAAAATGGATGAAAAGTATCTGATTACAGTAATTTCAAAGTTTGGCTCATGATTCTCAGTTGAGTTTAGTTCTGGACTTTAACGAGGCCATTTTATGCTACCATTTGGTCACTAATGGTCTCCAACAAATTCCTTTAGAGAGAAAAAAAAATTATACACAGATGACTTCAAGAAATTTATGAATGAAACCAATTTCACTAGATTTTACTAGGGGGGCTGAATACAAAGGGTACCATATTATTCAGATTTCTATGTAAAAAAAAAAAAAAATGGAGCAACTATGTATCCTTTTTGTTTCACTTTAAAATTGTATACTACTTTGAATTGGTATAAAACATAAAATCCCATTAAAATATATTCAGGTTTTTTGTTTTTTATGTTACAAGAAGTTCAAGAGGTAATACAAAGTTATAAATTAAAATCATCTGAAAAGATGAAGACAGACAAAGAATAATTAAGGCTGCAAGCTTTGCATGTCAAGTGTGTTTACGTTTATTTTTGTGTTTGCATTTTAAGATATCTAGTGATCTGGGATGGGTCAAAAGTATTTTTTCCTGCAAAGATTTGTGACTAATTTGCCAACAATAATAATACCTGAGCCTGTTTTAACCAACACCATGACACCTGAGACATGATTGTGCAAGAGAAAGCATGTACAAAGATTTCATGCCCACAAGAAAGGATTCCTTTAAGATCGTATCGGGGGATTGTACACACATACCAGTTATTCCTGTGTAAAAGGAAAAGTGTGACAGAGAGCTGGAACATGTTCAGGAAACACTAATCGCTACCTTTGCTGAATCTATCTGTGCTGTAGGTGAGCATGTTGACAGTACAGCTGTTTTTAAACTGTCTTCACATAAGCACGTTTAAGCCTATAAAGATAAAGTTGATATTTTACGTTATTCATGTCGATTATGCCCATGACAAGACCAGAACCAATAATTCCCACAAGTCACACACTGTCAAACTTTCCAGAATAAACACTTGTTGATTCGATGCTCCTCAAAATTTATTTTGTAATTATATTACCAACAGGAGATTTACTCATTTGTCATCATTTTTATTTGATTAAACAGTGAGAATTTATAAACAAAGTATTTTCTAAAACATACTATGGTTTAATGTTGGTTTGGTCTTGTCTGTAGGCATAATATATCAGGGAAAAAAACAAAATAATACACCATTATATTTTTTGTAACTATTTAGTCATCCCTGTGTTTAAAATACTGATACTTTAGATGTTTATTTTGATATTAAGATGTCATGTGAACAACTGACTGCTGATACGCATGTATGTGGCTCCTACTGCTGCCATGAACTCATCCCGATTAGCCTGAGCAGTGGGCACACTACATGAGGGTCCCTCACAGTGCTGGTTAGTCTCTCTCCACTGCCTCCCCAAAGGGCAGGGCGGCCCAGCAGCAGCGGCAGTCAAAGCCTCCGCCGTCACTCCTGGGGGAGAAAAGCTAGACACAAGGAGCTGTGAGAATTTCCTCACCCCCCGTCAAAAATAGACGAGGGGGCCGACAGCTCGCACATCCTCCTTCACCCCACCTACCAGACTGTGATCTTCCGTTCACCTATTGTGTTTTATTGTTAACAACAAAGAAGAACAGTTTCACTGGATAGCCAGAAAGATGCTGCTTTGTGTAAAAGTAGGACACATTATCAGCAAAGTGGTAACATTATAGCCTCAGGAGAATAAACTCACAGAGACTTAGCATGCAAACTCATTTAATGTTAGCTATTGTTCCAACTTCAGTAAAAGCAGCACAGAATTAGAACTTTGACATAAAAATGACTAAATTAAAAAAATAATAAACTCTTAAAATTGAGCTAATTTGCAATGAATGAAGTGTTGCACATATTAAGTTGGCCTGAATCTTACCTTACCTTTATGTGAAGTAGAAACTTTGGCAGAACAAGGAACTAGAATATCTAATCTGATCTAATTCTATGTTTGCAGGTGAATACAAACACTACCAAGCAGTGTACAGGAGATGGCATCCCCTGAATGCATCCCTGCCCAATACGAAGACTCACACCAGCAACCAGTCACACAGAAACGTCCAAGACTGCGCCTCTGTGGCTCATACTCACCTTCCCTCTGGTTATAAATGATGTTTTTGCAAAGCAGATCGTTGTGGCAAAGAACTACAGGAGAGCCCAGCACAGACAAGCTCTGCTGCAGCCACAGCAACTCTTTGCTGAGGGACTGAGGGCCAGGGACCTCCATGTTCAACCTGGAAGGAGCCAAAAGATCCACACTCTGAGCCATGCTGATGTATTACGCAGGAAAATAGGCTGGTTTATACCAAGAACTAGTTAAATTTGTTTTTTGCCTTTGCATAAAAATACCATCTAACAGATTCAAATGAACAAATGACACCTGGCAGGTGAGGAAAAGCATGTTATTATCTCATTATGACTTGTTCTGGTTGCAATTTGGGTTCCTGGGACTGCTGTGGCTGGTATGCAAAATTACACAACCCAGCAGGAACAGGATGTGTGTAGATAATTTTTTCCTAAGGCAGTAGCTGTTAACACATTTTCTCCTAAAGCGTTAATAGATACCAAAACCGGTTCTCAAAATATTTTACTACCAACGAAATGCAGACTAGATTTTTTTTTTTCCATCAACACCACTAGATGCAACATTTTTGAATAAGAAGTGAATTTTTAAGTTGTTTAAGAGTCAAGCACTCACCTGTCATGATCCTTGAAGCACTTGGAAATGAGTGCAAAGTACTTGCCCATCTTCAGCCACAGGTCAGAGCGGGGAACCCAGCCATTGTGGGCGTGGATGGCATGGTACTTGGCCAGCTGTCTCGCAATAAGCCTGCATGGCAAGGGCATCGAATATCAATATGTAAAGATGTCTTTGTAAACCAATATGACCAAAGACATGTCCCATACTGCTTATCAGCTGACAGATGTGTAAATATAGATTTGAGTTGGATAAATGGAGTAAAATCAGAGCAAAGAACCAAGATTGTAATTTGTTTGCTTTATTGCCAAAAAAATAATGCCTTGTGCAATATGACACAAGGCATCTAAAAGAGGAATTATAAAATAACCAGCTCTTACAGTACAAGGATTTTTAGTCCATGCATCAACCAACTTTGGTTGGTTGATGCATGGACAATGTTATTAACAAAGTTATTATTCCTTCATTAGACACTAGCTGCGTTTCAGTTACAACTTTTTCTATCTTCCACTGATGTTGAAAAAACTAAATTTTGCAGTTGCAATTAAAATCACACATGAAGAACTTTGTTCAAGCAATAAGTCATTGAAAAACATGCCATGCCGTCATCTCCAACTACTTCCTATCTTCTTCATCTTTTCCACCAGCAGTAACATCTGGCATTGACCACGTGACTTATGTGATGTAAAAAAATAAAGTCTTTCCATCACACTTTTCTAAAAACACTAATTTCGATACGGCCCAAAACAAATCACTGCATTCTAGATCAAAAACTTTAGAAAAAAAAAAGATATATTTCAAACTTGCTGTGTTTCTGTTAAGCAAATTTATTTTTGTAATTCCAATTCGCTCAATTATATGGTCAATGGAAATGTAGAACATTGAAGGTGATTCTCATGATCATCGTCTTGTCAGATGAAAAAACAAAAACAAGACAAAAAACAAAACAAAACACCACCATATTTCACTGGAACTTAAAAAGAAAGTATGAAGATAAAAATAAAAAATGTAACTTAGCACTTTTACTGTTTTGACTGCATATTGGGATTTTCGTCCCGGTTTGTCATCTTCCCTTACCTGAAAATAGGTTGGCTCCGGATATGCTCTGGTTCCAAGGCGGTTCCTTGCAGAAATTCGTAGCAGAGGCCATTGTTGAAGGTGCAGTAAAGGCGGGGGGCACAGCGGTGCGCATGAAGCACTCTGAAACTTTTAATCTCGTTGTCCCGGTCGACCAGCAGCTCGGTTTTGTTGCCATAAATGCGGACCAGGACCACATCCTGCATGACTGTGCCCACATAGCAGCCAAGCAGCTTGTTGGTTATTCCATCAGTGAAAAACTGCAGAGAGGAACAGCATCACCTACAGTTAAATGTGTTGCCATGGACTTTGAGTACCAGCTTTTAAACTTCATGCATTATTTTAACTCCAGACCTGTGTTTAAAAACAACTCATTAGAGCAGAACTAGTTTCATTACTATGAAACTAGTTTAATTTTGTTCTACTTTGGTAAACACCGGAGCTGCAGTGGTTGCAGCTCCAATGAAAACTTTCTATGTTTAATCTGTTAAACATTAGCAGAAAAGTGACTAACTTGACAGTAATCGCTGTGGCCACAAACATACTATAATAATCTGTAGAAACCTGTTTAGCTAATGAATTTTGTTTGTACTTCAACAGAATGATTTGCTCTGTTTTTTTTATATCAAAAAATAGATTCAAATGTAAAGCATCTAGTTGTAAATAGGTCAACTACAAAAAAGGCAAATGAATGAAGTGTTGAAGGATTTAACCATTAAGCTTAGAGCAGGTCAGGATGTGGTAAACACTAATAAAGTAAAGCAGACTGAAATAGAAGTGTGATTTTGTTTGACCAATTTAAATTGACCTATTGGCACAACAAAGCTGGAAATTTACTGGGGAGGGTACAAAAGGGGATCTCAGCTTGCTACGTAACAGTCAGACTGTTTACTCTGTCTAGGACTGACTGAGAATGACAGGATTGCGTGGAATTTTATTTTTCCACGCACAAGGACCGACTGGTATTTGCTGAACTCCCCACTTTGCCTCATTGATGAATACAGGGAAAAGCAGCGGGGCATCATGTGATCCTCCATCCTGCCTGTGTTTACAAAGCTGAGCCACACCCCCGGGTCATCACAGGAGAGGAAACCTTTTTCCTGCACCACTTGTACTAATTTACGTGTGACTCACAGCATTTATCTGTGCCGATGGCGTGAGTCAGGTACTGCTTGACTTTAGGACATCTGTAATCTTTAAGGATTAGATTAATCCTTTATGATTATGCAAATCATAAATGCAAACGTCTGAGAGTCAAGCTCACGCGGTCGTCGACATTTCTTCCAGAAGTTTCCAAAGCTACTTTATGAAATCCTTCTGGTCTCTTAGCTCTAATTATCGGCTTCCCTAACTTCACGACCTAATAAGCAGTGGTGCTTCATGATATGGGAGACATGCGGGGGGGGGGGATGTCATCAAAGTTTCAAACCAAACAAGTTTTCTATACTTATTTCCCTTTTCCGTGGGAAAAAGCAGCCCTGCTGTGTGGCAGTATAGATAAATAATAACAAAAAAGTCTAAAAGTCTATTTCAAATATGCAAATGATACCTAGATTCCCAATTATTACAACATACATCACAACAGCAAATAAAGCTTTATTACTTTAAAATTATATATATATGAAAACAATTGAAAAAAAAAAAACAAAAAACAAACAAACTAAGTCAATATTAAAATCCCCATTTTTTCCATATTTATAATAAACTACATATCCGTGGTTCTTCTTTCCGTTTTTCTTAACCTTCTTATTTACTTTTATTTTTTTGGGGGGGAGGGGAGAGGGGGGCTGGGAGAATGGCCTCGCCCTAGGCGCGCGTCATGATAGAAACACCACTGCTAACAAATTTACATAGTTAAACCAAGGTTTCGGTAGAGACTGCTCCATACATAAACCGTTTTAATACCTTAACAAATGAAACGGGGATGCAAGCAGAGTTTTACACCCAATAAAAAGCGAAAGCAAAACACTCGGTTCTAGATGCTAACAGCAAAGTTAAAACATTCATGACAAAAGGGTCTCTGCATCTATCACCACTTTTGGATGCTATGAAATGTAATTTAGTTGGAATATAGCATATATTTGTCATTTCAGCGCCTTGCAATAATATTTTAATCCTTCCGTTTCGTGTGACGTCAGCCCGTGACATTTATTTAAATGGGACACCTAGCTAGCTAACTCGAAGGTAGCAAAACAAAAAAAATGGTTTTATAGCGTGCGCAAATACAGTCCACTAAACAAAGTATTTTTTTATTACGTTTTCTAAACTAAAACGACATAAATATTACCTTCATTTTAATTTCGGACGGCTTCCAGCTCGGTCTGAGCTC